>WITN01000540.1:0-60425 GCA_015025155.1 Lactarius quietus
ACATGAGGTGAGGATGATCACGAGTTGAATCACTTGATCATACTGTCCAGCAGCATCACGAGGAACCCCAGAAGTTGGTGGGTATAGATCTACCGGTGTCAGAAAATTCTCAAACCTCAATTTGTTCCCATCAGCAATCGTAGCCATTTCTGGCACACATATAATTGGTTCCTTGAAGCGACAGGACCCAGCCTTGCCGAATCGCGTATGAGAACTTCTCTATGTCTCAAACACCAAACAGTGTATTGAGTCCTGGGATCACTTTTGGCACCGGCGTACTATGTAAGAATTGCCCGTTTGACTCATTTAGCGTTTGCCCTCCCCTCTCCCCTCACTCCTTTACCCGTCAACCAACCTAGTCGTGGCGTCGCATCCAACCTCGAACGCATAACCCTGGCCAAGGATCGTCTAAATGAGCCCGGCAGATAATTCACTCGGTGTCTTATCCTCTCCACCCCGGCGTCACATGGGTTGCTGATCATCACTTGCAGTTATAACTGTAAAACTTGTCCACGTATTCGCGGGCATCTATATGTGAGTGCCTCCCTCGGCGCCGAAGCGCTTAGTTTCTTAGAGGTAACCGCGGCCATGTAGTTGGGAATGGGTGTCGACAGTTCAATTCGAGTGGGAAGTTCTCACTGGCCGCCGTCGCTTCCGGTGGTCTTTTGTTGTATGTCATCGCCAATTTCGTTGAGGTTTAACGTGACCTTTAGCTCGCGTCAATAGGCTTATGAGCTATGTCGTACCCTGTGTCTCGCATCGATAATCACTATGTTGGCCGGTTTCGACCTTACGTACCAGTTTAACTGCGAGGTGTGGTTCCGGGCGGTGCTGGTACGTTGTCCCTATCACTTAGGCGTTGGTACATTCGATTGATTTGAGGTCGTACTGTCTTGCAGGTTTTCTCGTATTTTGGCATCGCATTCTCATCCCTTCTGATTCTCCTCCGCGGGTTCGTGATATTTCTCTCTCTGACCCCCACTCTTGTCGCTAACGAAATCGTAGAGTGGCAATTTGGGGGAGAAGCCTCGGGGTCCTTATATTTACTGCCGCCATCTGGTTTTGTAACTTCGGTTTTGCGCTGTATAGTAAGAATCATTTCGCTGTCGCCTCACTGCCCTTCTCCGGTCCTAGCTCAACGAAGAGCTTAATCTTCTCCCAGGTGTAACACAAGGCGCGATAGAGTGGGTTCCTGCCATTAACGCTTGTGTCATGACGAAGACAGAACGTTTCCGCTGGGGCATCACGGTTAATTTCATAGTGGAGGAGATTCTACTTATCGTGATGTTTGCCGGGGTGCTGAATAAGCGTAACACGACTGGTCTGTGGAGAGTATTGTATATTCAGGTGTGTTCCCGTCCCTTCAGATCGAATGACTTTCCGAGCAGTATGTATTCAACTTTCTCAGGGTCTTTCATGGATTTTTGTTGCGTCTTTGTCGGAGGTCCTACCTTCTGTATGCCCTCTTTCCTCTTTTCGAAGTGTACGTTTAGTGATGCCATGGTTGACAGGCATTTAGTTGGTTGAATATCAATGGTACGTAGGCAAGAACCATCAACACCACCAACTCGTAACTGAATTTATTCTCCTTTCCCTTTAACAATAGATGGATGGAACCTGGTACGTTTCATGACCTTGACTTCTAAATTAGAAAAACTAATACGTTATAATTTGCAGATGTTCCAGACACCTCATAGTACGTACACTGTTTTATCCCTGCGCCTTTTTCTCATGTAATGCATGCGCTGTCACCATAGTGGTCATCATGTAGGTCTTCCCCACGATTTTGTTGTGCATGGGTCCTCCTCTCATGATTTGTAGTGTCATCATGGCAACACGGGTGTATCGCGATCTCTTCGAGTATATCAACCCGACAATCCCGGCATACCAGTGAGTCTCACCCATAGTTCCATTTGCCGACCTGATATCGCGTCTTCAGAAGCACCCGGATAGCCCCACCGCGAGTAAACACTGTGCCGGCTGGACAGGTTGAAGTTACCATCCACAAGACAGTAGATATTGATCTCGGCTCAAACGCCTCGATGTCAGAGGCGGACTGGGGCCGTGGTGAACGCGAGGCAAAGGAAATGCAGTTCACGGTTTAATTCTTTCTTATTCTCGCGTTCTGTAAATAAATTCCCACCCGTGCTATCGTATTGTATATGCTATCTCAGATGTTCGAGCCTGGAGTTCATAATTGTTATACAAAATTAAATCCGAAGGTGCAGGATTGATGCCATCGGTATTGATGACGTCGAGGATCAGTTTAGGACCTCTGTACAGTTGTGTGACCTTTTGGAAGGTGGGAGGAGCGTACGAACGCATGCTAGGTCACTATCAGCACGAAACACAGGCCTGCTGTCCCAGAGAATTCGCAAGTCCGTCAGTGGGTAGGTGGGCAAGCTATGACTCGGATTCCATTACGTGAGACCAACAAATCTACAAACCGTAATTGTTTTACTTACCCCTCAGTGCCCGGAGGTGGGCGAACTGAGAGGATACATGTTAACTAATAGCTAATCATGAGGGGAACCTTGAACTGCGTCCATAATGCGGTGAAAGTTTCTCTGAAGTTGTAATGACTTAGTCGCGCGTTCTCGCGCTCCAACACGAAGAACTGTAAGCAGAAAATGTTGCAGTGCGAGCAGTCCGGGAAACAGACGAGTGTTAGGTGTGTGACAGTCTCAGACCACAGCGATCAGTTTCGCTGCTCGCTCTGCGAGGGTGTATAAAACGGCTTGAGGGTGGGCGGCCGGGATGAACGGCTTCAAAGAACCACATCAGGCCTTAAGCGGTCTCCTAATCAATGAAACCACGTACCACGACACTTGCGTCGACAATCCGAAGGCCAACAGTGTTCTTCACGCTAAAATCGGGGTTCACAACTCCTTGCGGGGACCCCTTCGGAGACATGAAGGCGGAACTGAACGGGTGGTATAATGTGGCGGCGTTGCTGCGCGCATACGCCTCTATCTGAGCATTTGTCGTGGCGTTGGCAAGAGCGCCGTATGGTACGATCACGTAGTCCTTCCATGCTGGCGCCGCGGCGAAGCGCAGGGCTGCCTTTATCCCTTCGCGGATAGTGAAGATATCGAAATCCGAGTTGAGGAACGCAGGGTCAATGTTAGGTGCGTCGAAGGGGTTTGCGGAAGCAAGGGTGATTGATCCGCCTATGGCATTCAGCATTTAGAAGCACCAGCGTTATCAGGTAACATGACTTACGAGAGGTAGGTGTTATCACGATGCTAGCGAGCACCATATAGTGGCCTGTGGCAGGGGTTGGGTCGACGAATGATATAAACTCGTTCTGAGGATGGAAGCTCAACGGCATTACATGAGAGGAAGTTTCCAGGCTAGGCTTACGGCAAAGATAAATTCATAATGTGGGGCTTCTGGGCCGGAAGAGGGATCATCTACAGTCTGGAAGATTGTGGCATTGTTCGGTAGCCTGAACCAGCCTATTTCAGATGTGGCAGAGATGGCAAACGGACCAGTGTGGGATTGTTCCCACTGTGCTAGATCATCTTCGAGCAGAGTCGTGTTCCGGCTGATGTCGTCATTGGTGAAGTTAGAATTAACGAAGAACTCGTTTGGAACCACGACGTGATCTTGGAAGTTCTTGCCCACGTCAGGGAGGTTTACGATCGTCTGAATGTTGAACCGACTGAGCTCTTCCTCGTCCCCGATTCCCGATAGCATGAGCAGCTGCGGTGTGTTGACTGCACCGGCGGCGAGTATAACCTCCTTTGTAGCATTACGAGAGAAGATTGGGCCTGTAGGCCTCATGTCAAAGAGGCGTAAGAACAGGCAGAGATGTCCCTACCTGAAGCGGACTGGGCAAATTGGACCCCGCGGAAAATGGGACAACCATCCTGGGTGCCAGTTTGGACTACCTTGGTCACCAGGGTGTCGGTCAAAATATCCAAGTTCGGCCTGGAGAGCGCCGGTGTAAGGTATGAGACCGAGGCACTGCTCCTCTGGCCACCACCAATCGAGAACTGGGCCCAACCTTGTAAACGTTTGGGGTTACATTCATGGAATGTATGTGGGACAATCAGAACACACCCATTCCTATTGGGTCTCCAGAGTTCATATCCTCGTTGAAAGGAAACTCGGCAAGCTGCATCGTCGTGTTGAAGATTCGAGAGTCGAGAGCGGTTCTGTCCTGAACACTAAATTTGACGGGACCCTTCGAACCGTGTATCGCTGGATTGATCTCCCCAGTCGTGTTGTGACCATCCGGAGAGGGAACTAGACTTTCTACCTGAGAACCGCAGTCAGACTGCGGCAGCACAGCGCCAGAAAAGGTGAAATTATACCTCAATGAACGTGGGAAGAAGTGAGTTCCACGACAATTCAGGATCACCAGTAACATTGGCTAGTCGATCGAAGTCGCTCGCTGGTCCACGGGTCCAATACATATAATCTGGAAGAATATTAAGTCTGTAGTGATGGCCTTTGAACGTGACTCAACTTACTGATCGAAGTTGACCCACCAAGAGTGCGTCCGCGAGGATAAAAGACTGAGCGCCCATACAAACCAGTCTGAGGAACCGTGGTATAGTTCCATGAGACAACAGACGGCGCAAGCGTGGGGCAAAGGAACGGGATGGGAATAGAAGGGTCGACCGTATCGCTGGGGAATCTAAGCACTGAATTAGCGTGGATATAAAACAGGCGCACCTCGGACCGGCTTCGATCAAAAGCACACGATTGTTCGGATCTGCGCTCAACCTGTTGGCCAAGACGCTGCCCCCTGGGCCCGCTAGACAAGTGTCAGAGACCGCTAGAGATCCAGTGACGTTCGTACGTACCTCCCACAATGATATAAGTGTAAGAGGCATCGGGAAGCGTCGAGGGGTCGGTGTACAACGCGGCCAAAGCAGACTTCAAGAATAGAACAGCGATGAAGGGCCCGGGAATGCGCATGGCTGAAACCGCTGATAGAAGAAAGTCACAGCATCAGGATCCTTGAACACACGGCTTTTGTATCCAGGCGTTGGCGGGAAGTGGGAGCTTTCTGTAGTAAGCAGGCCCCGATCTTTCTAGAATTTGCCCTTGACATCAGTAGGGGGACAGCAAACGAAACGAGGACAATGACATTTTCCGGAATCAAATACAGTACGGAAGAACAACGGTATGGCTGTCACGCATTGAAGCCGCAGACATGCCGGGCGCCGCAAGGCAGCGTGTTCACAATGCACGTGGTCGACGTCGAATTGCCTTTGCACTACTGTACAGTACGCGTTGGATCATCCTGCTTGCGCAATCAGGCTGTCTTGGCGCGAATGCTGCTCATCATGATAAGAGACAGGACAACCCAGAAACGCTCAACCAGGCCGCGCAAACAGCAGTGACAAACCTAATGATGGAAACGCTGCGACGAAAGGGCGATCAAGAAGCATTTGACGAAGGCATAAAAAGTCCTACAGTACACGTACCTGGGTCATTCCATGGAATTACTGGCCCAGGTAAGGGGTGTGACTGCGTCCGGCAATAGCCTTGTAAGTCCGTGTGCTGAGTTACTGTAGCCGCGATCAGTAACTGTAAACCACTCAGTGTGCACCACATAGTACATACTAGCATCTTGCCATGGACCTATGCGATGGTATTGGCAGCTCGCCAGCGCAGCAGGGTCAGTAGAGCTACCACTGTTTGGGAGGTGACGCCGCGGTGTCCGGCCGTAGTGACTATCGCCAACGTGAATGCGTCAGCGCGTCAACCGGCTCGGTTTACACTTTTCTAAAGCTTTACTTTACGCCTTCAGTCAAGCTTCAGGCTTCAAGTAACCGTCTCTCCTGAATCAGGATATATTGCAAGTCACGTTTAATGCCGTGCCAGTTCCGAATTACGTGTGGTCTGGGTTCAATCCCAGGCGCAACAGGAATACTTTTTTCGGTTCATGACATACTGTACTGTATACTTGGGAGTTCGATGTGCGACTGCTCCCCACCTTTGCTATTATCGCAGTGATCGTCTAGGACGACACATTATATACCAGTAAACATCATTATGGAAGGTTGTATTTTGTATTACAGCCTGTAACTCAGTAGAGCCAGAAATCGATCTCGATTTCAACACACAAACGCAAGGAAGGTCGACGCCTAGTTACATAACCAGACCACCGTGACAATTCTTTCACGCGCGCTGTAACATTCACGTCGTCGGCCATACAGTACTAGATGTCAACAGCATCCTCGCTCCGAAAGCGAAAGCGCGGTTCATCAGACGCAAATGCATCTGGACTACTTTCTCTAGAGACTTCGAGTGTGCCAGTTACCCAGGTTGGGCCAGCGCTTGGTGTGTGCGGCCACTTTTTCGCCTGAGCCCATTTTCTTTCCTGATTTTTCTTGGATCAGCAAGCTTCCCATCTCTTACGCCTCCGACGGACACTGCGTTTAACACCTTTGTTAGGGAGCAGGATGAGGGAAAGGAGTTCGTAAAGCGCCCGAGTACTATTGCAGGCGAGACGGATACCGTCGAGTTCTCTGGCTCTTCGAACGAAGCAAGCGACGGAATTGGGAGCAGGTTTCGATTGCTTTCGAGCTTCCCGCAGCATGACGAGCTCACATTGTTTTTGAACAGATATTTTCTCGCACTGCATCGACCGGGGTCATCGAAACTTATCTTGCACCCCACTCCCCTGTATTTGATGTCACGCCAGGTCAAGGCTCTCAGGAACTTCAAACCTACGGAACCTGGCATCTCAGAGCGCTTGCATGCACGCCACGTGCTCGGCGAGGCATTCGGGACGAAAAAGACGAAGGCGGCCATACGCGCGCATGAGCGCAACAAGGTCGATGTCAGTGTGATGGAGGCCGTGGCGGATGTATTGCAGGATCGGATAGAGGAGGGAACTGAGAACCTTCCTACCCAAGGTGTGTCTCCTTATCTCTGCGCGAGAAAATCATTCACCTTGGTGATCAGATAAAATGGAGGACGCGGTTAATGCTGCGCGTCTCATCCCAGCTTACAACGCAGATGCACAGAAGCCAGAGGATGTCTATCCTCTGCATAATATTATTCCCGAGCAAGAGTGGGCTGCCCTCGATAGCGTGCTTCGCGAAATCAGAAACCAGCCCGATGACCGCGCGAGAATACGGCTCCTGCCAAACTCACGCAGCAACTGGTTACGGCAGCACTTGATGCTTGCATTTTCTTCTCCGAAACCTAAATTCAAACTGATGTGCGTGCCTTCGCCTCATCTTCTATACGTTCTATTCACAAATTCCGACGTGAAATAGTAAAATGTTAATTTACGCCTCAGTGATGTTCACATTCCGTGGAGTGGTTGAGAGAAGTGTCCCAGATAGGGATGTGATATTAGAGCGTCTAGCACCTGCCCCAGAGCCTGTGGTTGACGGCCTTCTGACACGATTTACTGAGACTCCAAGAGGGTCTACGAAGTGCGTTGTGTGTTCCCCTCACATTATACCGGCTTATATGGGTACCCAGGGCACAAATGACAACCGAAAATGAGACCAGCCTTCTCACCCACTTATTCTCCCTCTGCTTGAAGGTCGACGATTATGCAACAAATACGGCATTGATTGCCGTGGATCTTAAAATGGCCTCTGCCAGGTACGCACTCCAAATGAGGCACGAGATATATGACTGACCTTTTGGTTCCGAAAGGGTGAACGGTTTGTTCAGATCGCTCGGTACGCGTTTCACTTTATGTATTGATTTTCATTACAGTGACACGTTTGCAGGATGTACCATCGGGAAGCTCTCCCCTCAGGATCTGAACCGTCTCGGACTTCCGGATAAGGCTGCCAGTGAAAAGCGCGCGGTATTAAAGACCCCGCTCACCTTCCCCAAACCCAGGTTGAAGCGGCGTGCATGATCAAATGATCCAATCTAGCGGATATCATGACTGGGGTTAGGATAAGATGTACTGCTAGTAATAGTAGACACTGCGGACGCGAGCTACTATAGATTTGATTCGGAGACCGGGCCGAGAATATGTGCGTCGATGAGATTTTTTAATTTTTGAAAACGCAAACGCGACTTGGAAATTCGCACAAAACGACAACTCGAGGCCGCTTGCACGGAGGGTTTATGAAAATTATTCTATGATCGCTGTCCTATTGAAGTCGCGTTGCAAATTCTGACATGCCCTCCAGTCTCGCCGCTCAACTAGCCCAAAGCGTTTCTCTCAACTCGGCCCTCCTCGTGGACCGAGCACGACGCAAGCCCACTCAATCGTATCTCTTTACTGATCGCGAGGCGGACAAACACGACCTCGAATCAATACACGCTCTCGCTTTGAACGCATTTATACAGCTTCGACAATGGAATCCCGCGCTTCAAAGTTACGAGAGCTCTCTGTTTTCTGACGCAGCCAAGGGGACAGATAGGACGCTTTTACCGCTGGAAGAAGCAAAAGAATTGGATGGCAAGATTTCTGGCTTCTTGCCCCTCCTTGGGAGCGATCTAATGGAGATGCCGACCGGGAGAGTGCTAGAGTGGCTTGTCCGTCGTTTCAGGTGCGTCTTGTTGGCTTTTCTACAAATCGTCGAGGCACTGAGGAAAAATTAGAATTAACGAGTTTAACGTCGAGGAGGTCTTGTCTCTGTTTCTCCCCTATCACGACACCCCACACTTTGCCAAAATGGTTTCTATCCTTCATGTGCAGTGAGCGACTTTTATCCCAACGCCTGCTGACCTGTGTTGTTGACGCCTACCCCGCAGACCCAACGCGCATTGGAACTTTCTGAACGCATACAAGTCGGCCGCTCAGAGCGTCCCAAGGACCGTATTGGTCACAGAGATGGTCCGGAACGTCACTGTTGCGCGATTCGTCGCCTCTGCCCTCCCCAAAACAGTCAAGCACCGAACAGCGCACCGCGCGCTAGTCGCATTTCATACTGCCGCCCTCTTCGAGTACATCTCGAGAATAAAAGCTCCAGACGATGGCGTTCTGGCGTTCTTACTACCAGCTATGTTGGAACCGCTACAATATAGCGCCGCTCAGGCGGATACAAAAGACGTAGTGGTGAGCGCGCAGTCTCATTCTTTCTCCGGTTAAGAATTCTGAAGCCCGCTCAGCTGTCCAGTTATGTGCTCCTCTCCGCTCTATCACAAAAGGTCGTACTGCAGAACGCTGCTATCAAAGTCATTCTCAGCCTGATGGCGTCCGGCTCGTCGAAAGTAGCGCCGCCACAGTTTGTGAATGCCGCTTTGTCTGTCCTAAGCCCGCAAGACCAACTTGATGACCTCCCCGACGCATTTATTCAAGTCGTGCTTGGATTGCCGTGAGTCTATTAATGCATTGAGAGACACTATCAGTGAAGTCCAGGCCTTTCAGGTATGCAGAAGAGGTTATCTTGAAAACGATGCCTTGGTCTGGGTTTGACAAGTTAATGATCCCCATGATCTCACCACTAGTTGATCGGTGAGGGCTTCTGTACTCCGAGTGATTAAATGCTTATGCGTCTTACGCAGCCTGGAAGATGCGACCAGTTTCTCTATATTGAGCGCACTTGTTGCGTCCAGCAATACGCCGACGAGCGTGCTGAAAACCATCGCTAACACCCTGATCCTCCGCGCGCTAAAATCCGACTCATCGCCAAATGGTGACCTACACCATCTGCTGGCGTCCCTCCAACAGAGGTATCCGGATCTCTTCCAGGATGTGTCTCATTCAATCATCGAGGAGAATGAGGACCAACAAGAGGCCATTCAAAAACTGGTCTTATCGCTGTCCTTGGTACGGAGAGTATACTCACTCTTGTCATCATTTTTCTTACGCGCTTTGACAGAAAACTTCGGACCAAGGAGAAATGGATATGGTGGTCGCGTCCATGGATGGGAATGCAGAGACGCGTGCTGCAGCAGTTCAGAGTATGCTTCGTACTCTCCGTCAAAGTGCCGATCTTGATCCCGAGAACTTGGTCAGCACATCTGTTGGTCTTGTCCTCAATGCAGAAACTGACACCTATTTACTCAATTATTCTAGGAGTCTTTACGTTCTGCGTTCCTTGCACGCGTACAAGACCCTTCCATTGTCGTCCTTAAGGCATTGTACTCCGATCCGGCGGTCCTTCTCCCTCTCTTGCTATTCGATCCGTCCACGTTCGTCAAGGCTGTCTCCGAAGCGGTCGCCTCGAAGCCCGTCCAAGCTTCCCGTGCCATCCTGCGCATGCACTTGTCCTTCCTCATTTTACACCTGTTACCTGCAGTTTCGCAAGATGTCGTCGAGGAGGCTTTCTCGCACGCGATCTTTCCCTTCTTGCTGTTCTCAAAGCCAAAATTCCGCACTGCGCAGGCAGTATGGGAAATCGTAGAAACCTCTCAGAAAAACGCACCAGAGGCCGGCCTTGCGCGTTGCGAGAGCATCCAAGGCTGCTCCGAAATCTTGAAAGAGGAAGAGCGGCGCTTCTTAGAACATGCTCAAAAACGAAAGGATAAGTCCGATCCGTCTGCGTTTGAGAACACCGATGTGATGCGCAAAATCAACCTAGCCGTTGCGTCTCGGATGGCAGGTGGGGGTCCCCACCTTGATGTTTTGATGATTAGACTCTCACTCCGCGCACGCTGCAGAAACCATACTTGTCTCAACCCAGCATGACAAGTTGTATGACGCGTTATTACTGAAACTGTCAGATCCAGATCCACACACACGCAATCTCGGATACTTGGTTGCCCGTGCGTTGCTTGGGATGCTCTCTGGGGAGAATCTAGTGAATGCTGCTCAGCTCATTCTTGATGCCATGGCCATCACGACGCTAGAGGACTTCGGTGGCTACATGAAGGGCTCAGACATTGTACAAGAGGTTGGTCACGAGTCCATATCGCAGCCATGAAGCGAGCCGCTCATTCCTTTCTGTTCAGTTCTTGAACGATACAAGTCTGGGTACCAACGTAGTTCTAAAGCCGCAAAGCCGCAACACGCTACATTGGTTGCAAACCTCGTTGCTCTGCACAATACCGGCACTTCCTCGGCCACCTGGCGGCAATCTGAACTTTACAGATGATGTGCAATCGGTAACACACCCTTCGCTCATCATTTATGTCTTCTAATAGACAATCTAGGTCAAGGAGGCTCCTTGGAACGTTCGCTATGTCCAGTTGATGCGATCAATATACAAATTGTCGAATTCCTCCTCATCGCTGTCGGCAGTACCAGCGTCGCTCCTGGGCACGCAGTTTATTCGCCTTGCGGATGACGCTCTCGCTTTTTTGATGGGAGTCTGGTTGTCGGCGGAAGGAGATGCTCAGCTACGCAGAATTGCGTTATCTCACGCCCTTGCATTCATTTTGGCACACAAGGCTGCAGAGCACGTCATTGACTTCCAGACTATCCTCCCGGCGCTCTTTGTTGCCCTCGGAGATCCCGATCGAGGGGTCAGGCACCAAGCATGCGGATGTATTCATGTGATCGCGCAGCTTTCGACGGCAAAGCAAGCATCGGGCGTGTATGCTTTCGACGCTATCTATGGGGAAAGCACCAGTAAGTCATATTCAGATTAGCGTCCAGGCCCTAGGTTTCTTCATAGTTGTTCATAGGTCAGCTAAAGTACCTCAACTGGGACGACTTTCAAAAATACACGGAGGCCATCGCAGCGTATCGAGAGCACTGCATCCACGATCCTAATTACATCCGAGTTGTCCATCAACAATACTTGGCCCGTGATCCTTCGGATAAGAAGAAAACTACTGCGTAAGTCTCATCGTTGTGGAGTCACTATCACCTAATCGGTTTACTTTTTACAGGCACAAGCGACGGGTTGTTGAGTATCTGTTGTCTCATGTTGCGAGTTGTGGACTGCCGACAGTCAAGCTATCTCTCGTGGCCCTCTTGGAACACGTACCGGACCGTGCTAAAGCCGAGGCGCTGTCACCTACTCTTCAAGCTTTGACGGATAGAGTGAAGGTGGCCGAATGGGAAAAGTCATTTGGATCACGGCTTGAAGAGTTCGCTACCATCACCGTTTCTGCGTTTGACGCGTCTGCCGCCGCGAGTCTCAATGATCCGATTGGCGTCTTTTGGCCTATATTTTTGAATGCGATAGATTTTTACTTCCAGCCAGGTAAGTATCTATAACACTCGTTCTGCTTGTATTTATTTCTACTTGTCGTAGGGTCATTTCCTTTGCCAAGGGAGGCGATCTTTAACAACTTGAAAAATGGACTGTTCTCTCGCCTGTCTCTCGATCGCCAAAAGGAGCTCTGCCGGTCCATTATTACGATTGGTACCGGGTCGTCTGATGCTGTAAGATACTTTTCTGTCTCGGTCGCGTTCGTAGCATGCTGACCTACATATTCAGAAACCATATTGTATCGCTTTACTTGGAAAGCTTCTTAGTGAAGCACCGTTGCTCATTCAGTTGATGACTGATCTCCGACCAAAGCCTATCGATGCGCCTAACCGCGCGACTAAGCGCACCAAAGTAGTCGAGTAAGCTGCACTGTCCTTTGCTGCTAACTGGATGCTGATCCATCGCAGAGCGGATTCTGAAGATTCTGAGTTCTTGGACCCGTTGACATTCCTCGCGGAGGTCCTGAACGGCGTCTCTCTTCCCGGAGACAAGGACCTCATTTCCTGTCTTCTGGACACTCTGAGTAACGTCGCACGTTCAGAGGAACGTTCAACAGCGGGTGTAGCATACATCGAACAACTACTAATGTCATGTATACAAAACGCATCGACTGCTGCTCAAGTAAGCTTCGTTTCACAACAACCGCAGGGTCCAGCCCTGACCTTACCTTTTCGTAGACCTCTGGTGAGACATCCTTCACCGGGATCCGCCTCGACATCTTGGTGGACATTATTCGAGGTTTGTTGGCGAGTTCAGAAATAGATCCTTGTGGAGCTAACGATGGCCTCTAGTCTCAGAGAGTCCACAGACGTTTCATCAGGCGCTGTTACTCATTGCTAGTCTCGCTCGTGTTGCGCCGAAGTCTGTCCTGCATAATGTCATGCCCGTGTTCACATTCATGGGCTCGAACGTGTTCCATCGCGACGATAACTATAGCTTCCGAGTTGTCCAAAAAGTCAGTGTTCTGTTATATGCTTGTACCCACTCACTGACTTTCGTTCTAGACCATTGACAGCATCATCCCCCTCATTGTTTCCTCACTGAAAGAGAAGCACTCTACTCGTGAGAGCTTGCTCATTGCATCCAAAGAATTCCTACGCGTTTTTACGGACGCAACGAACCATGTTCCGCGCCACCGCCGCACGCAGTGCGTCTTTGTGCCTCGCCCCATTCCTTCTGAACTCATAGCCGGACAGATTCTTCATCCATCTTGTCGACGTACTTGGGCCAGAAGAATTCTTGAGCATCGTCTGTATGCTGATTGTTGCGAAGGCGGATAAGCGCGTTGTGAGACTTCAAGGTCGCGACCTTCGTGCGGCGCTTGCGCTCCCACTGTCCCTATTGCAGCATTACCCTTCGAACATCCAGCTACCGGTGAGTGCCATTGTGTTGATACCATGATCATGTTTAAATAGTTCTCCAAGGTTCTCATTGAGATCTTAAATGAAGCCCAGCGTCTTATTATTGGCCTTGTGTCCCCCGACTTCTCGAAAACTGGCTCGATCTTACTTGGGGACTCCCCGTGAGTAACGTGTCGACACGGTATACTTTTGCTGACGGCTTTCATCAGCGATGACGAGCACGCTTCGCAGGAACCAAACATCAAACGCCGGGCTCACGCATTGGTCGTCTTTATTGCCGCAGCTTTTGAGGGGTCGTCCCTGTCCTCCCCAGACACCGACGTTGAAGGCCTGAACAAACTCGTTTCTGCACTATTGGAGATTTCAAGCTCTCAGGGCATTCCAGGTGCCACAGGGCAGCACGTCGACCTTGCGGATGTCGCGCAAACTGCCCGCCTCGCACTCGGTGAATGCATCAAATCGATGCACGCTGCGCATTTCGTCCTGTCTATTGCCAACATATTGAAAGAGGGAAGACCGAATGAGCGGATATCACGCGGTGTCCTGGCCGAGACTCTCGGTGTATTCGTGGACAAGCTACCTTCGATCTCAAAATCCGTTCGAGAGGAAGTCAGCTCGACTATTGTGACGATTATCACGGAAATCAAGCGGTTCCTCCCACTCGGAAACGAAAGCAAGAGCCTTGTTGATGCGAGTCTTCGCGCGCTGAGAGTTGTTAGCTCGTCCGTTGTTTCCGGAGAAGAGAGTCCCCTGGTCGACTGTCTACCGCTTGTCCTTGCTGCTTCGCGACCCGATCAGCTCACTTCAGCAGCGGCAGTCTCAGCTTTGAAACCCTTGTGGTAAGCTGAGTGCAAATGTTTCACCACGATGACTAATTCCCCGCTTCAGTCTTGGTTTAGGACCTAGGATCATCCCATTCTTTCGGGATATCGTCAAGTTGGTCGTCGGTATTCTTCGAGATTCGCTCCCCGCTAAGCAAGGTGGGTGACGTCTGACAAGTGGTATTTTGGGGTGATGTTCACCTCCCTGTCAGGGGACCTTGTCGAAGATGCTCTAGACGTGATTCGCGCAGTTTTCGATGCTATTCCGACATTCTGGGGATCTGCAGAGCTAGGCAGCGTATTTCGACTCTACCTTGACGCATTAGCCCTTGGGCATGTTGACGAAATCGGCCCATGCGTGAGACGTGTTGCATCTAGAGCACCGACGGCCGCCCTTCTATCGACATATTTCGAGATCTGGCCGTCGATATCAGGGGAGAAAACCGAGGCGAGTTCATATTCGAGCTCACTGAATTAGGGCGTCGCCTCATTAAGCGTTTCGCCTCGCAGCATATTATCGGTTATTTCGAGCTGCTCAGGCGAAGTCTTCGCGCCGCGCAAAGACCGGCTCTTCTAGAGCACATTCGCCCCGCGTTCAAACTCTTTCTCGAGGGACTCGACCTGCGTAATAAACGCCGCGACGTGGACATTTCTAAGGTACACCCTCTTCGGTCATCAGCTTCTTTTCAGCTCACGGCAGCTGGGGCTTGTTTTGTTGCATACAGGTGGAAAGTGCCGCAATCACCGCTTTTGTAGAACTTGTTGCAAAATTGAATGACACGGCATTCAGGCCGTTGTTCCGCCGACTGTTCGACTGGGCTTTCCGAGGTAATTGTTCGTTTTTTCTTTCGGTGGTGCGTTCTGATCATGGGTCCCGTCTAAGTCTCAGATGCAAGTGCGAAGAGGAAGATAGCGTTCTGCAATGCCTACGTGGGTCTCTTGGACTACTTCAAGGTAATGCGTACAACCCAGAAACAGCACATGCCTTGTAAACGCTAACTGCGTTCGTCACAGTCGCTCATGACGCCATACCTTTCCTTCCTCCTGGCCCCCTTCGTCGAGCTCCTCCAACTCCCCTCCGACCCAGCCCATCCTTTCGGACCCGAACAGCTCTCAGTCGTCCAAGCACTCTCCAAGAGCATGAGCGTAGACGAAGGCGGTACGTGCAATATACCCACCACCACCACCCCCCTCCGTCCCCATTTGACAGAAATAAAAACAGCATTCTGGCGCGACGACCGCCTACAGCAAGTCCTGCCCGTCCTAGTACCCCTCGTCGCGCACCCCGGTGCACGCGGCCCCACAGGCGACGACGCGCTCGAAACGGCGCTTGTAGCGCTCAGCGATGCCGCGATGGACGACGCGCTGCTCAAGCGGCTTAACCTGGACGTCCTGATGCATACGCGCTCGGACGACGTGCGCGTGCGCTTATTGGCGCTGCGGTGCGCTCGCGCGCTGTGGCTGGCGCACGGGAGCAAGCTCGTTGGTGCGTTTTTTTTTGCGTGGTTTTGTGACTTGGTTTGTGTGCTGATGATGAGATGCGGTAGGTTTCGTGTCGGAGACCACGACGTTTATCGTTGAGTGCGCTGAGGACGAACATGATGGCGTTGTTTCTGCCGCTCATGCTCTCAAGACGGCGGTGGAGGGCGCGACGGGCGAGGGTATAACAGACATCTAGGCCACATCAACGCTTCGCTTACGTTCCGCACGCATCATTAATAGTCACTCCACTTGCATTGTTTGCGATCTCTTATTGCAGATAGATAGGACAGAAAATAGATGATGGCATGATGACAGCAATGGGTTGAAAAGATATGTCCGACCTAATGACCCATAAGGAACAAAGAGGGAATGGGGGGGAGAGGGGGGAGAGGTGGGAGAAAGCAAAAAATTACCGAGGCGCGCGGAAGTGAGTTTACTAATACCAGTTGCAGGGAGGAAAACCAACGAAAAGAACTATATGTGAGCACAGAGAGAGATAATGGGTGGTGGTGGTGAATGAAAAAAAAGGGCTAGATAAAGAAGGAGCGTGTTAAAAAGTAAAATTGATGTTTTTTAAGGATCGAAATCATCGTCACTCGTAGGGCGAAGTAACTGCTCCTCGTCGATTGCCTTACACTGGCCCAGCAGCCGAACAATCTCCGAGCGCGGGCATGCAGTCCGTATAAAATAAGCCTGCATTGCCAACAATTATTAGAAAAAGCTCAAAAGAAGCAGGCGCAGACGCACGTTGAGCAGCTCGTCCGGATCTGGTCTAGAAGCGACGGGCTGGGAACATAAATGCAAGAAATCGTGAAAGGATCGTGAGAGGGTCTCCGGCTCGCGCACGGGCGGGAGCTGGTGGCCGGTGATGAGCCGCGTGTCCTGCACGTCTGAGAAGGGCGGGTCGCCGTGCGCGAGCTCCCATGTCGTCGCGCCGAGCGACCACACGTCGACCTTGAGAGGGTCGTACAAACCCCTGGAGAGACGACATTTCAGTTAACGGTATGAAGATTGAATAGGAAAGGAGGCTCACGTCCGCATTTCTGGAGCCTGTTTAAAAGCGCGAAAAGAAAAGAAAGTGAGATGGTGTTTTTGGTTGGGAAGAGCATGCTGTGCGCACCTGCCAGTAAACGACGCCTACAGGGTCGGAGTGTTTAGGCGTCCCGGGTGGTGAGCATACTGCGTTAGAAAAGTCCGCTGTGAAAGTATAAAAAGATGAGAGACTACGACGGAACACGATCATCATATCACCCACAAAGTTTGAGCACGCCAGCTCTGCTCAGAAGTAAATTATCCGATCGCACGTCCCGATGCGCGATATGGCGTTTACGGATGTACGACAACGCCATCAAGACCTACCCCACTCCAAATCAGCCAACAATCCCACACAACAAAAAGAGGTGATCCAACTCACGTCCCAAACGAATCGCGCGATCATCTTCTCCGAAACCGCCACCGGCCCATTACCATCCACGCTCTCCTCACCCACAGCGCCCAGCACGTCCGCCAAGCTGCGATCCATAAGCTCCATGCCGATCCATAGGCTCTCCTCGACGACATCGACATACAGCCGCTCCATATGCAGGACGTTCGCATGGCGCAGCGAGCGCGCCAGTTCGAGCTCGCGTCGCAGTTCGACGATCTTCGGTGGCGTGTCCCCACGCGGGATCAACACGCGCTTAATCGCGACCTGCGCCACGTCGACCTCGCCTCCGCCGTCCTTACATTCCTGCTGCGAGACCCTCCGCGCGGGAGAACGCGGCGTCATAGGCTGGAACTGCTGCGCGACGGCGGGCACCGCATGCGCGGCGTACACCGAGCCGCTCTCGCCTTTCGCGATTTCCTGTAGATCCGTGAAGATCGTGCGTGGATCTGTGGCGTCGTCGATGAACTCCACAAGTGGAAGCACGATCGCAGCGAGCCATGTGGGGTACCGAGGGCTGAAGGTTCCGTTGGTGCGTCGCTTGGTGGTGCGTCGTTGGGCTCGGCTGGTGGTAATGATGATGACGACGCGATGGGGGGTTCCGTCTCGAGGTTGGTCGTAGTGATGGCAATGGCCGGCCGACGCGCGGATACGAACGGCGCGGATGGAGGTGGCGTGTCGTATGGACTCTCCGTCGACGTATCTGGGTCATCTCCTGATTCTGGGAACGACGCGCGTAAAGGCGAAGGCAATGGTGACGAGCAAGGCCGGTCGCGTAGATGTGCCAATCGCGGGCTCTTGCTCCCGCCATCCCAACCCTCCTGGCTACTCGGCCCAGAAGTGAGCGCCAGCGTGCCTGAGGGGCTACCGGAAAAGTCATCCTCTTCTTCGTCACAGATGTCGGAGCTCGAGTCGCTCTCCTCGTCGTCCTCCAGCACTGAGTGCACGTGGGCGCATTCGTGTTCGTGGACCCTAGGCGTTGTAGCAGCCGACGCTGGTGCTGGAATGACATCTGCACGCGCGCGCCGCACGATGCTCGCGCCGCGGACAATCGTAGCATGCACGATAGTGCTGGCGGAGGCGCTGCTGTCGCGGCTGCTGTCCCTTCGTGGGTCAAGCCGGATAGTAAGTTGCGAGTCGCGATGGTCGGAGTACATGTCGGGCGATACGGGTCGTACTGGGTCGAGTTGGAAGTTCGTTGATGCGGGTGAGCCAGAAGCGGGACTGCCGATGCCGTTGGCGGCCGCTGAGCGATCCTGCATCATGCCCATGAGTTCGTGATAGAGCGGCGAGGCGCTGAATGAGTAGTCGTGTTCGTGCCCTTCGTCCTCGTGCTCCCCATTCTCCCCCTCTCCATCTTGATCCCGTACCTCCGAGTGTAATACGATGCTCGGAAGTGTGACGCTCGGCTTGCTGGGTCTGCGTTCCGGCGGGGATATCCGAGTGGAATTGGAGCTACTGTCCGAAGATGAGGCAGAACCATCCGAAGAAGATGGGATCGATGAGAAGAGAGAAGCCGACCACGATGACAGGTCACCGAGGGTGTCCTTGCGGAGGGATAACCGCGGAGGAAGGATGGAAAGAACAGAAGGCCGCGGCTTGCGAGAAGAACCATTGAATACGAAATCATCATGCTCCTTCCCAACTTCCTCTTCCTTCGCATCCCGTGCGGGATCCCCCAAACTCTGCATTGCAGGTTGTGATCCCTCCACCGCCCGCGGTGGATCCGAAGGTGGCGTCTCCGAGACTGAGGGTCGTCGCAGAGATCCTGTGTCCGCGTTTATCTCCGGTAGCGGCCGGGTGGGCTTTGCCGGCGTGACGGGCCTTGGAGACCTGCCCCGTGACGCAACTTGTGGAGACGCCTCTTCCGGCGGCGGTGTGGTATTGACAACACGAAACTGTCGGCGTGGTGGTGTTTGCGTCCTAAGTCGCCATTCACGATCGCTGCTAGCAGTACGGGGCGGGGAGATAGGCGATCTCGGGCTAGAGTTGCTAGGTGAACGCTGCAGCACATGCACGGGTGTAGGCTGTGCGAGAGGTAATGGCACAAGCGCAGGCACAGGCACGGGCTGGATCGGGGCAGGCTGATGATGGGGGTTAAGGAAAGCGTACTGCGCGTCTGATTGTGCCGAGTCGTCCTCCTTGTCGCTGTTAACCTCGCCAAATGCGCCACCAGATGCAGGGGTAGGGGGTGGGGCCGCCGGAGCGGCAGAGTTGGGGCTCAAGGCTGGTGTTATTGGTGGTGGGGGAGGGGCAGTGGTGGTGGCGGTGCAGGAGGGCCAATGCGGAGTGATCTCTCCGAGCGGGCGATCGATGCATCCGATTTCTGGCGGCGGAGGGAGGAGGATCGCGCGCGGGGGTTCACGATCGTTGTCGACGCTGGGGACGGTGGTCGTGATGTGGTCGCAGACGGAGTGGGTTCAGGGATGGGAGAACGGTTACGGCGGCCTTTCTGAATGAGGGCAATTTCGGCTTCGGAGTAACCAAGGTCAGCCAAAGTTGACGACCATTCTGGAGGGACGCCTTGGAAACTATTCAAGGGGGTCATTAAACGCACGGAGCGTGTCATGGAAGACGCACGCTTCGTCGATGTGTATGTGGTGCTGTGTGCGTGAGAATGTACGTTGCAGTGTGATCGCCATTAGAGCGCGTTAAGAGAGGACATGTCAAGGCCGTGCAGATACACAACAAGGACAGACTCACCTGAACGTTCCAGGGGAGGGAGATGGACTCGTCGTCGGTAGCGTCGTCTACACTGGTGACGCGGGAGGACTTGGAGGCCGAGCGCTTGCGAAGGCTGGACACCTTGCGAAAAAAGCTCTTCTTGCTGCTAGCAGGGGACGGAGCTAGACTGCGGGAAGAGTTGATGATGGACTGAGGCGGGGACTGCTGGGGCTGCAGATGGAGAGGCTGTTGGAGGACGCGACTGGAGCGGGGGATGGAGAGCGAACGGAGGAGGGGTTGGACTTGTATGCGGAGGAGTCTGGGGAAAGGGTGGACTGGTTTGAGAAGGAGACGACGGAGGGTTTCTGGAGGAGGAAGCGTAGAGATAGTGGGCGTCCTTTGGGGGAAGCGGCGGTGGCTTTGAACTGGTGAAATTGAATATTTTGAGCGTCGAAAAACGAGATTTGTTCGTCGACGCCATCGACTCTCTCCGAGTGTATGCGCCTTCTCGCTTCTCCCGCGACAACACACACGCCCATTCCCGTGCTTTTCATTCGGAGTCTAAATTCTACGCTATCACAAGTCTGGCTACCCCATCGTGTCGAGGCGTGATTCTGAACTCAAATGGGGCAGGGTGTCTATCCTAGCGTCAGTCCAGAAGGGGAACACAGACAAACAGACCCACGAGATTAGTGCTGCGTCCCTGTACGCTCCCTCCACCGGAATCTCGATCCCATGCACGTCCACCTTCTTACGTACACTAAACGCTGCCAACACACTCACCACCAGGATCCACAGCGTCGAATCGACCAGATGACGTCCTGGGCACACTCTACACAAATCGTTGATACTCGTGATGGGGAGACAAAGTGCACACGGACCGGCGACCATAACCAAACGCATACACGAGCAGTGGGTCGTCCTTCACTTTCCCGTCCTCTGTGAGGAAACGCTCCGGCTTGAACTCCTCGGGGTCGGGATACACCTCTGCATCATGTAAGATTGCCCTTTGCGAACTCAACGAATGCGACTTCCCTCAGAGGCATGCACGCACCAAGTATTAGGGAGCACCGTCGTGCCTTTAGGAATGAAGTAACCCTTATACATGTTATCCTCCGTCGTGGCATGCGCGACCCCAAGTGGAAGCACCAGCCGCCAACGCAGAAGCTCCTTGCATACCGCGTCCACGTATGGCAGCTTCGGCCGGTCGCTAAACGCGGGCAATCGCGACCGCCCAATCACGTGGTCGATCTCATCCTGCGCGCGCTTCTGCACCTCTGGGTATAACAGCAAAGCAAGGAGAATGATGAAAGCGCCGAAATAGTCTAGCGCCAGCAGGCCCCACGTTCAGCCAAGCTGGCAAATATGCTCGAATATAAAGGAAAAGACAAAGTGAGGGCGTACCGTTTCTGCTCCCGCAGCATACACGGAAGCCGCGGCGTTCTTAAGCGCAGTCTCGTCTCCCGTACACTCATCAAGGTTGTCATGCACAAGCGAATGCTTCGAAGTTCCCTTGAGCTACACGATGCAGTCAATTGTCACACCGCACAATCTCCGAAGCAGAACCGTACAAGATCATCCTTGACTGTCTTGAACGGTGCGTTGACCATCTCATGACTGAGCTTCATGCCATGTCGCGCTCGCCGCTTGAACCCTGCGCAAGGGAACCAATCCGGCACATGCTTCACTAAGGTAACGTGAGGAAAAAAAACGGAATCACGCGACCAGCAGGAAGCACCTACACGCAGGGAAGTCGTTCACCAGCAACGCACCAGGCAAAATAGATTCGCTCGCTAACGTGAGTAACTCCGAGGCAATCGCGACATAATGATCTCCTGACTCCTTCACGTCATACCCATACGTGAGCGACATGACGACAGCGGCCGTGAAACTTTTGAAACCAAAATCCATCACCACCCAGTTAAGAAGGGGTCGACGTAACTTACTGTTTCAGATATTCCATCGTCTTCTCTGGACACCGCAGAACCTGCCTCAGAAACGCATGTACCTTGACGGTCTGCATTGGCTGGTACGTCACCGCGATGGCAGGACGAAGACTCTGGTCGATGATGCGTCGCTCGACACGCCACTTGTGCCCATAACGCGTGATGGCCAGATTAAAATGCGCCTCCATCCTGTACCACCTCTAACATCAGCAAAGCGCGTCTCAACAACACGAGGGTATCGCGTACGTACATGTCGATGATGGGGATCGTTGGCCGGTCCATGTATAGAGTGCCTGTCTGCTCAAAGAGATCCTTCGCCGCCCGCGCGCTATTGACGAACACGACCAAACGTCCGAGGACAGATATCGAGGTCACGTCGCCTGCGTCAACATCCACCTCCGTCCGTTATGTTCTCTTTGGTTTACGAAGTGGCCAGCTGCGTACCGTACTGCTTCCCCCACTGCGTATAGGTCTCCCATGGCGCACGCTGCGGAATGTCGAATAGGTTGCCGAAAAGAGGCAAGCCACGCGGTCCCGGTGGGTATTGCAGTCCGCGGCGGCGGGAGCGGTCGGCATGGTAAGTGCGCAGAAGGTATGCGAAGAGCGAGAGCGCCGCAAAGTCAAGCGCTAGATACTCAATGGAAAGCAAGAGCGGCATTTTGGGCAGGCAAGGTGGGGGGAAGTTAGGCCTAGTCAGGTCCAGTACAAGTACTGTACTGGTGAGCAGCTTCTGAGTGAGATAGCACGAGCGGCGGGCCCGCTAAGTTAAAGCTATAGCTGCCATGTCGTACTGTATCTGTGGTTCCTAAAATAATATTCAGTTTTTTTTGAGAGTCCACGGGATTGATTTGCCCGATACCCGACTGTGCTGCTCTATGTCTCAGAACACAATTAAAAATATAAAAAAAGACGACTGAATAGTATGATAGTAGAAAGGCGAGATGTCGACAGGTGGTCATCTACGCCGCAATTTTTCATTTTGACAGGAGTCGTTCTATGGTGTATGCTTCTTCGATATACCCGCCACCAGCGCCACAATTTGGTCGAGACCATCGCCCGCCCATAAAAGCACGAGAGGTTTTAATGGCGCCACTTTGGAGCTAGACTATCATCCCGGGTAACGTGTACACGTGACGCGTTCGCAGATGGTATGATTGACGTTTGTGGCTTGGCTGTCAGGAAGCCACTGATTCGCAACAGCTACAGTATTGCCTTAATGGACAGATGTCGCCTTGACGGAGGTGCAGATCCTTGTACCGGTGACTGCAAAAGAATCAATTAGACGGGATGGATCGCCCACGGAAGTTCAAAATTAAGCATAGTCCTCTACTAAACACGGTCCTGGAAGCTCTCTTGCGCCGATCGATTCACTCTGTGTCACGAACGTAAAGATTTTCGCCCAGGCTATCTGCCACTAGGAAAGAAATCGCAGCTCAAGACCTCGGTTGACTAAAGTTCCAGAAATAGGTCGTTGGCAATAAAGACAGTTAGTCGGAGCTCCGGACACACGTCACAGTGTTGGTCGCGATCAGCAAAAAAAGTATTTCTTTCGTGTATTCCATGAGTAAGCGTGATGCCTGAACGGACGCTATCTGGCAGTTGGAAGTCAGGAAGTTGAACACCATCCAAATTTGGTTGGCGTAGAACGTCTGCGGTCTGCGGAACCAAAACAGGGGACTGGTCCATTTGTGGTTACGTAATGCAAATGCAAATAAAAATTGGAGTCATTGGGTGTCAACATTGTCAGGTGAGACTAACATAGCCTTAGAACCCTATAACTTGCATGGTTGGGTGAGGCCCAGCCCACGGCAGCCTCTCGGAGAGTTGAGTCAAGTCGATAATGGGGTTTGATTGCATTTACAGAATTCGAAATATTAAATAAGCTTTTCACGTGACGGACTCGATCTTTGTAAATCGCTCTCTTTTCCCTCTTTCTCTTTCGTTTACCCAGCCTCACCTTGTCGTCGACTCGATCTCCTCTCTCCCTCCTCCCACCACCACCATCCCTCATCCTTTTCTACCTCTATCGACAACTACTTCAATCTAATGGTAGGTTATCGTCCTCCAAACATCCGATCTTCACTTCAACTCGGGCCCGCACTTTCCCCTCACTGACTCCTCGCAGTCGCACAATACACCCGACTCTACCAATCACGTCCACAATACATCCGCAGAACATGACTCGCACCACGACGCGCACGTCCTCAGCCTACGCCTTGTCCTCGGTAGCATTCTCGCACCTGTACGCTCCACTTCCCCGTTCCGTTCCCGCATCATGACCAATTTCGCTTTCTTGCACTGCCATTAGAAGCGCCCCTCGCAGCCTGGCTCTCATCCAGTTTCCGGTACCGCATCACCCTTCAGCCACTGGCACCATTCCAGTGCAGGTACCGCTACCGGGCACGACTCGCCACCGCCTCCACCGCAGTCGACTCCCACGCTGCCGCACCACCAGCCACACTATCAACAGCTAGCGCAACATATCCACCAACCATCACCGAATATGCTGCAACCCCACAATCATCACCACAGTTTTCACGGGCACGTTCACCCACAGCCTCAATACCACGCACATCCACATGCATACGGGCCCTCGCGCCTGAGCTTAACCGTGCGCTCGCACCCGCGCCACCTGCGGCTGGCCGGGGCGCCGCTTTCATTATCATTGTCAGATTAACTAACACGTCTTTGCGTCGGCGTAGCATTCCGCTGGCTCGACTCCCCCTGAGTCGTTGTCGCCTTCTCCCACGCCGTCCCCTAGGCTCGCTACGCCCCCATTGCCACTTGAACACGTTTCGCACCAGCATGGGCTTGTGCCTGGGGTCGTTGACTCGACAATGACAAAGACGACGACTACCATGGTAACAGGCCCAGACTCAGCTAGCACAGAACGTGCCCGTTTTCTCGCAACGTTGCAGAGTAAGAGTGCGTGGGATGCGATGATACATGGCTCGTGGGTGTAATGAAAAATGACGGTGCGTAGTTTTCTCTCTCCCACATATCTATCCGTGTTCCTTTCTCGTCGGTTTGTTGTTGTGTGTTGTACCTCTCATGTCTTATGCGTGGGCTTCGCGCGTGTCTACGTACGAAATTGTTGTAAATGTTGGCTCCTTTAGAGTTGTCGACATTTCCTTGTACTTCTGTCTCGTGGCTTGGCTTTTGCTACATACCTCTTTACCTCCTTAGAACAAGACATGCTTGACCAAACTGGTCTCTTGCCGCAGCCGCAGACATGCGGCGCAGTGTATGTGGCACCACTAGGAGGAACATCGGCCTGCGGCAAGATGGAACACGATGGGCCTCCCTCCGCTCGACGAATCGATGAATTGAGATACGGAGGGTCGCAAGACAGAACAAACGAGAGATAACAAACGAACCACCATTTCGCATGACCCCCTCCTCGTGCTCGCCTTAGTCGATATGAGTGTACAGGTACGACATCCCCTTCAAAAAGAAAGCAACACGTCATCGAAGTGTGATTGCATCACCAACACGTACAGTTTCGATTAACATGTCTACAACTCAACACTACAGTAGTCCTTACGGCACTGAACACCGTGACGTCGAATCGGAATTCCGGCGGTCACTTGATCTCACTCTGCGACTGGCACCGAGTAGCCGCCGCATACGTAGCTGAGCCAAGATCAGATAAGAATCTGTCCACCATCTGCATCATCACCTGCCATCCAGCTGAGCGCTGCCATAACCGTACAGTATGTGCTATCACACATCCTCTGCTCCCACCCGAATAAAAACGGGGGAATCACAGATATGGACGACGATGCCAATTCAGCCTGCACCGCAGTGCGGAACGCTACTATTCGAAGAACATCATCGTAAGTTTGACTTTCTTAGATAAAACACTACAGTAGAGCTCTGTCGGCAGATGGCTAGTGCCCAAATTGAGTAAAAGTGTCGCGTCAACGTAGCGAATGACGCATCACGCGGCCGCCGCCAGTCAAGCTCAAGCTGTGTGTGATACGAAACGTCGATATACCCTCGAAAGGCAAACGATGGCGCTGGCCTTAGCAAAGGCAGCCTGTCAACATGACCCCCCAGAAGGACTGGACCAGATCCAGTCGGCGGCTTTCCAAAAAGACAGGGCGCGCAAAAAAGCCTTTGAGGCATGGGCGCGGGACTGGCATAAAGACCACACCGAACGCAAGTCAGGCAAGAAGCCCAAAAGCTTCGCGTACAGCCACGCCCTCACCCGTCCCCCAGATGGCAATAACCACCCCCTGTGGCAGGCAGCCATGGACCGCAAGAAAGACGACAGGGGGAGAAAAGGAAAATACACCTACTCCCGGCGCACGACGTCCACGGCCTTCCAAGTGGCAGTGGACCACGCCTTCACAGGAACGTACGTGACACGGTTCCGCCCCAACGACCCACCCGAAGCCCGGGCCTGCCCGTGCGGCTTCGCCTTAAGATCCCCCCAACACATAACCCACGCGTGCTATCGCTACACTTGGGAACGAGCGGCCTCGAAAATTAACTTTTTCGGCCGGATCGTCCCTTTCCGCAAGATCTTGGGCCCCAACAAGAAAAATGCTATGTGCCTGCTAACTTTTATTCAGGAAAGCGGCGCCTTCACGCGCCCCGAAGCCCACGCTCGGAGGGCAGAACGGGAGCCGGACTGAGATAAACATGGAAAGATTAACAAGGAGAGAGTAACGCGGAGAGTCGAAGAAGGACCCCCCTACCCCCTCACACACGAACCTCTTGGCGTCTGACGCCCTATGATAACCCCCTGCGCGATTGCGAAACCCGGGACCGATAGGTCACCCTAACAGTTCACGCTTCCACCCTACTACCGGTATTTAGTGGGGACAACCCTAGTATACGACTTGTCATTGTAGCTGGTCTGCGACCGGTCTGGGCCAAGGGCCCGCACCCCGGAATACAAATGGTTCAAAAAAAAAAAAAAAAAAAATACGAAACGTCGACCCAATTTTCGTTTTCAAAATACGCTGTGACTTTTTTATTTTTTGCGCAGCCAACCACTAAGAAATGAGTTGTTTTGATGGGCCACAGTGCTAGATCATTTGAGGGGCCCGCTTTTGGCAGGTTCCAGGTGGCGCCGCAGCATTTGGTGAGAATCTTACATACAGTACATCTCATGAGAGCAGGAAGAGAGCACATGGCCTTCGCATGGCAAGGCACGGTGTGAGCCCCTCCACCCTTCCTTGCGTAGGTGTGGGAAAAAATGATTGCGGTTCATAGACCCCCTAAAATTTTTGTTGACAGGGACAATTTGATTTAGCAGAGTTGAAGCATGCATGAAGGCCAGAAGGCGGGGTAGCCCAGACTTCGCAAACCTGTTTCTTACAATTTCAATGCCCGATACCGAAAACTAAATAAAAGTACTGTACCCTCTAAAAGATGCTTGAGATGCATCTTCGACAATCGCTGTGGTTCGAGAGAAACTACGGGTTAGTCCAAGATCAGCTGGGGTTTTTTTAGGAAGCACGGGCCGGAGGTTCAGAGTCTCCAGGCACTCGGGCGAAAACCAGAACCAGAAGACAGAAAACCCAGAATGGCCTGTTCCTGTCGGCTGTGCGTTATACAGTCGTCAGGGCATGATGACATCAGGGAAATATCATCATTGGCCGTGGCCGAAGTGAGCAAAGCGTGTTGGGCTGGCCCAACTCGAAGATGCATGGAAGAGTGAAGATTCCATGGTGATGGCGATGGGGAAAATAAAACAACTGAAGTTTCCCCCGCCAATCGGCCCCCTCCTGTGCCTGCTGGTGGGCATCATTCGACAGTGTGGGAAAATTCCACGCATAAGGGCGACCGGTTCGAGGACGTGTGCGTGATTGTCCATACCTTTCTGGTAAGTCACTAAGCTGGTCCATGTATAAGACAAGATGAAAGTCAATACACACGAGCGTGACAATTTGCTTTGGCAGGATCTGCGGGGGGACTCTAACTCCCCATAGGAGGGATGCTGGTGGTAGCACGACGACGATTCGATAGAGCCTGCACGGCTTGTGGTACTGTAGTCATAGTACACCAGCTCCTCCTCCGCTCCGAAGCCAGTGACTCGGAGGCGGCGGCAGGCATCGACGCACGATTTGAAATTGAGGGCTTTTGCGTTGCTAGCATATGATTACATAATAAGATAGTGTTATCAGAGTACACTAAGTTATCTTATAATTCTAAATCTGTAAAACGTAATCGCTTAAATCCAAGAACGGCGAGTGGCGGCGCCCGAGAATTCGCACTTTGGTTGCACTTTCTGTCCCCGCTCATGTTGATCCGACTCTGTAATTAGCTGTGGTTATCGGATTGAGGACGCTGCGAATTGCCGCGGCGTTGACTCTCTACTACTGTAGTAACTTAGAGCTTGCGCTTGGAGTTTCAAGCTTATCTAGAACTTGAACTTGCGACGGCGTCCAAATATTCTGTGGGGATGAGATGCTGGTCTGCGAGCTATAAATCAATCCGATTCTTCATCTAATCTAGACACTCACAATGTCTCTCCCTGTCTCGGGTTCGACTCCTTCAATTTCACAATCGACGACGACGATTGGGTCCTCTTGTTCGGGGTAGGTCTCGAACATAGTACTGTGCTGCTGACGTAGAGATTTTTCACAATGCCGTTCTGTACTCTGAAGGTCCCAGGGTGTCTTGGCGGAGATGAAAGCCCTTGCCAACATCATACAATCCTCGGTGGGCAAGATCGAGGAGGTCCTCACCGCCAATGCCTTCGTCCTTCCCTCGTCAGATGCACCGTTTAGCCTTGAGTCGGAGTCGACCCTCATGCACCCGAGCGTTCAGTCCGCCGGGTCGCTTATTACCTCGGCCGCGGCGCAACTCATGACCCTTGTGGGGCCTGCACCGCTGGTAATCTGCGATGTCATGATGCAGGTAAATCGGATTGTTCCTGTGACCATCACACACTCTTTTAATGACACGGGTGCTACCAAGTTCCACGTTTCCACTGCAATGCGTACTGCAGTGAGTATTCATGCTGCAGAAATCCTTCGGGATGCAGGTCCCAAGGTAGAGTTAGATATTCTGCGGGTCGAGGGTTCCTCTACCTGACTTTGTTCTTGCTCAGGGCTTGCACACACGAGAAATCGCCAAGCCGACGGGAGTCCATCCTGGGAAGCTTGGTGTGTATCAAGTTTGAGTAAATATATCCGCTCACAGTGTGCCGTCAGCTCGGATCCTTCGCCTTCTTGCAACAAATCACATATTCATTGAAGTATCGCCAGATGTTTTCGCCAATAACCGCTTGTCCACAGTTTTGGACACTGGAAAACCTGTTGAAGAGTTAATATCAAAGTAGGCATTGTTCTGGGCGCGATCCCCAAACACGATAAACTGACATGCCTTTAGCCCCGAATCGAAGCATATCGGGACCTCCAGCATAGTACCTTTGATCGAACAAGTGTTTGAATTCCTCTTTGGAGTCATTTTCATTTGGGCTCTAACCATGTTCCCTTAGCCTTGATGTAGGATTTAAGAGTTCATCTTTCCTGACAGAGACACTTCTCGATCCGGAATTTGGGCACGCCACCGAACCGAATAAGACGGCACTGAACAAAGCGTTTGGCATCGAGGGAGATATGTGGAGCTGGTTAGAGCGTCCGGATAACAGATTGCGCCTCGTGAGATTCGGCGCCGCGATGGCTGGTTTGAGAAGCATTGCACCGCAAGATGCGCTTCTCAACGGTTTGTCATCTTTTACTCTGTCGACCTCCGCCTGATGCATGAAATTTAGGGTATGAATGGGAAAGGCTTCCTCTTGGTTCAGTAGTGATCGATGTTGGAGGCGGTGTTGGCTCGCAGTCATTAACACTCGCTCGTCGCCACCCCAACCTTTGCTTCGTTGTGCAAGACCGCGAGGCAGTGATCGCTAATGCCAAAGAGGTAAATTGCACATCAGTCTCGCTTTCCATATGTACTACCTCCTGACGCAACTTTAACGCAGTATTGGGAGAAAAATATGCCCGTCGCACTCGACTCTGGACGCGTGAAGCTGCAAGGTACGTAGCATTCCAACCCTACGTTCCCATAAATGAGTGCTGACATTCGGGTTTCTCAAGCCCATAATTTCTTCGACCCGCAGCCAGCGCGGGGGGAAGACGTTGCAGTGTTTCTTTTGTGCAAGATTCTCCACGACTGGGCGGACGAATACTGCGTCACGATTTTGAAGCAACTACGAGTCGCTGCTGGGCCCAAGACTCAGCTAGTCATCATCGAACGGCAGACAGCGTGCCCCTGCGACGAACCGGCCACGCACGAAATCCCAGGCGCGGAGCTCTCTGTTCCCCCCAAGCCTCTGCTTCCTAACTGGGGTCGCGCGGGCTCGTTCGCGCTGGCCACAGATGCTACAGCGAGTTTACCTGTTGCAAAAATTCAGAGTACTATGTGCTGATATAGACGTGTCCCAGATGTTGTGTCAATTTAATGGACAAGAACGCACAATCACGGTTCTGCGCAGTTTGCTCGAACAGGCGGGCTGGAAGCTTATTGCTGTACATCACGACGCCCCATCGGTGACGGGGTTCGAGAACGCCATTGCAGTTCCGAATTAGGTCGGGTGCGATGTTCGTCGGCGTCTTTGTGAATTGTTTTTAAAGTTCCTGCTTTCTGCTGTAAACTATGGCTACGCTAGGAACCATCATATGTTAAAAAAATCTCAAATGGACCAAACCGCGATACGTAGTGTATGCCAGTGAGAAAAAAAGTCGTCTATCACTTATTCATGCTTTTTAGAGGACCCAGGTACATTAGTGTGGGTACAGTTCTGCGGCAGGTAACGTACATGGCAAGCTATTTCTCAGCGCTAATCACACCCACAAATTTCATAGTGACTAAGAATAGTAATCACCTTGGGATCGCTGTTTCACTCGTCAAAGTTGACTGGTTCTTCCACCTCTGTTTGGTCTGGTCGAGCGTTCCTCTGCGTGTCTTCAAAATGAAATTTCAGTGAATTACAAGGCTATTCTATTGGATAAACCTTGCTAGATTCCCCAGAAAGCCCACAACACTGGCAGCAGGCTACTTAAAAGCCGTGTTCTCGGGGATCCTGATGTCGCAATTTTCTTCTGTTTGCGGTTTCCACCATGCGCCTTTCCATTATCGCCGCTCTCTTTTTGAAGTCTGTTTTGGCAGCCGTTTATACCGACCCTTCGGCGCTGCCCAATGTTTCCTACACACACATTATTGTGGGAGGTACATCCGAACGTCAATGGATCTTTGACATTCTCTGACACTTGTCCAGCGGGCCCCGGGGGTAGCGTCTTAGCAAACAGGCTGAGCGCAGATCCGAAGAATACTGTACTTTTAATCGAAGCCGGACCGAGGTAAGGCTGATTTTTTTAATTTCTACGCTCATTCGGGGGCTTAGATCCCTCAGCGATACGGTCGACACTGCTATTCCCATTCCATTCCTTTGCCCAACACTTGCGCCGACCGTTGTATCATGGAACTACACTACGGTCCCTCAGACTGGCTTGGAAAATCGCACGATCACGTATCCACGCGGACGCACTCTTGGTGGCTCGACTTCGATCAGTGAGTTGGTCACGGTCGGAGGTAATCACTACGGACTTAGTGTTCCACAGATTATATGGTTTGGACCCGTGGACCAGCGAGCGACTTCGATCGACTAGCCAAAGATTCTGGCAACCCTGAATTGTCGTGGAATTCACTTCTTCCCAAGTTTATTGAGGTATACTTTCACCTTTTCTGGCACTGTGTTGCTGCAGTCTGACTGCGGGTATCAGGTAGAAAGCCTAGTTCCTCCCTCGGATGGGCACAACACGACTGGGGAGATCAATCCAGCGGTCCACGGTTCGAATGGCCCCGTTGAAATCAGTGTTCAGGATACAACCACTATTGACTCTCGAATCTTCGACACGACGACGCAGCTCGCCGAGTTTCCTTTCAACGAGGATATGAACTCTGGGCACCCACTAGGAATTGGTATGTTCTGATTGGCTCACGCACATTCTACAGATGTAACCCAAACATTTACAAGGTTGGGCCCAGTACTCGATCGGTGGTGGCCAGAGGAGCAGTGCATCCGGCGCATACCTTACACCAGCGCTCTCCAGGTCGAACTTAGATATTTTGACTAACACCCAGGTGACGAAAGTGGTTCAAACTGGCACTCGCGGTGATGTTCCCATTTTCCGTGGCGTCCAATTCGCTCAGTCCGCTTCTGGTAGGATACTTAACTCTGGCTATTCTCACACCTGCTTGACATGACCCCGCTAGGCCCAGTCTTCTCCCGTAATGCTACGAAGGAGGTTATACTTGCCGCCGGTGCAGTCAACACACCACAGATACTCATGCTATCGGGAATTGGTGACAAGGAACAACTCGGTCAGTTCGACATCCAGACGATCGTAGACCTCCCCGACGTGGGCAAGAATTTGCAAGATCACGTTGTGCTTCATAATGTGTTCTCCGTTAATGCCAACTATACCATTGACGACATTGGCCGAAACACAACGCTAGCCCAAGATGATCTGACACAGTGGGAACAATCCCACGATGGCCCGTTTGCCATGTCTGTCACGGCCGAAGTAGGTTGGTTGAGGCTACCGGACAACGCGACAATATTCAAGACGGTGAAAGATCCCTCTTCCGGCCCAGAAGCTCCACACTACGAATTTATCTTTGTCGTAAGCCTCGCCTAGAAGCTTCCTTTCGTGTCATGTCGTTGAGCTTCCATCCTCAGAACGGATTCGTGTCATTTGTCGAGCCACCCCCTACCACGGGCCACTATATGGTGATTGCGGTCGCCCTAACGACACCTACTTCCCGTAAGTCGTGTTACTTGATAACACCGCCTCTGCTAAATGGCAGGACGCGGTAGGCGGATCACTCACCCTCGCTTCTGCAAACCCATTCGACTCACCTAACATCGATCCCGCATTCCTCAGGACGGAGTTCGACATCTTTACTATGCGCGAGGGGGTGAAGGCAGCCGTTCGGTTCGCCGCAGCCCCTGCGTGGAAGGACTACGTGATCGGGCCATATGGCGGTCTTGCCAACGCTACGACGGATGATCAGATTGACGCATTTGCGCGCAGCAACGCCGCCACAGAATACCACCCGAGCAGCACCGCTGCTATGTCCCCGAGTGGCTCCAAGCATGGTGTTGTCAACCCCGATTTCAGTGTTAAGAAGACAGTTGGCCTTCGGATTGTCGACGCGAGCATTTTCGTACGTTGTTTTTGTTAAATGTGTCGCACCTTAACGTCTCATTCGGGTTCTCAGCCAGAAGCACCGGCCGCCCACCCTCAAGCAATTCTCTACGCCATTGCGGAGCAAGCAGCGAAATTGATCGCTGCGGAAAAATACTAGTCCATCGACCTTAGCCCGACATGATTTGTTCGTTTCACCGATCGCGCGTTCAACAGCATTTTCTGCATATACGGTAACTTACTTCTTTGCAATCCTTCCAATTACATTGCTGTGCCAGCCAACTTGCACCTTAGCACTCACTGAGTGTTCTTGATGTATGCAGTAGTGTAGTCCGAGTCCTTAATTACGTCTTGTCTTTCAGCCACTCTGCGCCATCAATCGGATCTGGATGATACCAATAATTGCCTGCAACCAGTTTGCGACGTTTCGGCATCGATATCTGTTAGATTTTTACATGTTGTCGACTCTCATGGCGGCACATCAAATTTGGGGTGGCAGATTCCCTTAAAACTGTCCGAGTTGATGGAGGGACACGACCGATCGTTGCACTCTCCTTGGCACTCTCTCTTTGTTTCCAGGTGAACAAGTTCAGTGTAAGCTTGAAGCTTGAAGGGTTTATAATTTATACCCGAGGCTCCGGATATGGCCCACTTTTGAAGAAATATAAACGGGAAAAAACAACCAAGGAAAATCCCGTAAATTAACTTGATGCCTGACTTGATGACTAATTTTGTGGTCGCCAGTCACCAGTTACCGGTTACCGGTTACCACTGGCAAAAGTCTTTCTTAAACTTGCTACACGTCCAAAACACTCGATGTGGTAAAACGTGTTTGTGCTCTTGCTTGTGCTACAAGTCATTTCAGTGCTTCACCTCTAGCTTGATCTCGTCATCCGCTCTGTATCTACTTTGATTTCACAGACAATGCTTCGGGTAGGTCTCGAACATCCACTGGCAATTGCTGCCAATTGACGCTGCTGACTTGAAGTCGAAAAGACTTCTCAGAATATTTTAGAAGAGATAACTCAGATGAGGACCCTCCCCGATTTTATACAATCTTTCGACAATTCCAGGGGGTCTTCGGTCACTCTTCACCATAATGAATTTAGACAAATGCACTGTTTAGCCTTGAGTCAGGGCGCCACGTATTCTCACGAGCATTCAGCCTGCCGGATCACTTATTTCTTTCGCCGAGGCGCAACTCATGGCTGGTGATCGGTGTCTGTACGATGCAGCAAACTGTATAGCATCGCGGCAGATAACAGCAGATAACTTGGACGGCAAGTTGAGGCCATTTCTCTGCGCTGGTAACTCTCCTGATCCCACGGAGACTCGGAGGGGAACTACGTCGAGACTGTTAGCCCACTCGTTGAACTTATAATGCTTCTTGATGCATTGATGGACCATGCATCTGGTTCTTCTACCCCTGTTTGAGTTGGCTGGCTGAGCGCTTCAGTGTAATCAGTGAAATATGAGCTTACTCCAGCAAACCTATTCCTGACAGGTGCCCCAGAACGCCCACATCACGTCGGCTATATAAAGCCACGTCCTCTGACGTCCCTACTTTCATTGTTGCGATTTCCGCCATGCGCCTATCCATTATCGCTGCTCTCTTCTTGAAGCCTGTTTTGGCAGCCCTTTATACAGACCCCTCAACGCTGCCCAATACACCTTACACATATATCATCGTGGGAGGTACAACCGAGACTCCGCGGATCTCTAGCGCTTGTTGACACAGGTACAGCGGGCCTGGGGGCAGTGTCTTAGCAAACAGGTTGAGCGTAAATCCGAACAATCATGTACTGTTAATCGAAGCCGGGCCGAGGTTTGCCAATGTTTTAGATCTCTACGCTCAGTCGGCGGGGACTTATATATTTCAGCGATACGGTTGACCCCTCTATCCCCGTCCCGTACCTTTGCACGACACTTGCGCCGTCTGTTGTCTCATGGAACTACACTACGGTTCCTCAGACTGGTTTAGGAGGACGCACAATTTCGTATCCTCGTGGACACACTCTTGGCGGCTCAACTTCGATCAGTGAGTTGGGTCACATTCCATGCGGAGGTCATTACTGCGGACTTAGTCTTCCCCAGATTATATGGTTTGGACCCGTGGACCAGCGAGCGACTTCGATCGACTAGCCCAAGTTACTGGTGATCCTGGGTGGTCATGGAAGTCACTTCTTCCTACGTTTATTGAAGTATATCTCCTCCTTTCTGGTACTTCGCTGCAGCGGCCTTTGACTGCCGTTCTCAGGTAGAAAGCCTAGTCCCCCCTCCGGATGGTCACAACACGACAGGGGAGATCGATCCAGCGAACCACGGTTCGGATGGCCCTGTCGAAATCAGTGTTCAGGATCGAACCCCTCTCGACTCTCGAATCTTCAACACGACGACGCAGCTTTCCGAGTTCCCTTTCAATGAAGATGCGAACTCTGGAGACCCAATAGGAATTGGTATGTTCTGATTGGCCCACGTACATTCTACGGATGTAATCCGGACGTTTGCAAGGTTGGGCCCAGTACTCGATCGGTGGTGGCCGGAGGAGCAGTGCATCGGGCGCATACCTTACACCAGCACTCTCCAGGCAGAACTTAGATATTTTGATTAACACCCAAGTGACCAAGGTAGTAGAAACCGGGACCAAGGGTAGTCTTCCCATTTTCCGTGGCGTACAATTCGCCCAGTCCGCTTCCGGTAAGGAGATTGCTGCCGGTTCTCACGCCTCTTTGACATGACGCCTACAGGCACAATCTTCTCTCGTAGTGCTACGAAGGAGGTTATACTCGCAGCCGGTGCAGTCAACACACCGCACTTACTTATGCTGTCTGGAATTGGTGACAGCGCTCAACTCAGTCAGTTCAATATTCGGACGATCGTAAACCTTCCCGACGTGGGCAAGAACTTGCAAGACCACGTCTTGCTTCTAAATCCGTTCTCTGTTAAATCCAATTTCACCAATGACGACATCAGCCGAAACACGACGCTATTCCAAGATGATCTGGCACAGTGGGAACAATCCCACACGGGTCCGTTTGCCATATCAGTTGGGGCTGATCTGGGCTGGTTGAGGCTACCAAAAAACACCACAATTTTCAAAACTGTGAAAGATCCCTCTTCTGGCCCAGAAGCTCCACATTATGAATTTATCTTTTTTGTAAGCTTCGCCTAGAAGCTTACTCTCATGTACTATCGTTGAGCTTTCGTCTTCAGAGCGGGTTTGCGTCATCTGTTGAGTCGCTGCCTTCTACGGGACACTACATGTCGATTGCTAGCAACCTGATAACACCTACCTCTCGTAAGTTATGTTACTTGACTACACTAGCACATCTAACTTCTAATGGGAATGATACAGGCGGATCAATCACCCTTGCCTCTACAAATCCATTCGACTCACCTAACATCGATCCCGCTCTCCTTAACTCGGACTTCGATGTCTTCACCATCCGGGAGGCTGTAAAGGCTGCCCTTCGCTTCGCCGCAGCGCCAGCATGGAAGGACTACGTGATCGGTCCATATGGCGATCTTTCTGAGGCCAAGACAGATGCTCAAATCGAGGCGTATGCACGCAGCCATGCTGCCACGGTGTTCCACCCGTTCAGCACCGCCTCCATGTCCTCGATTGATTCCCCATATGGTGTTGTCAACCCCGATTTCAGCGTGAAGAACACTTGTGGTCTTCGGATTGTCGACGCCAGCGTTATTGTTCGCGGTTTTCGTTACATCGGCTCGTCCTTAATATCTCATTCGGTTTTTAACAGCCATACGTCCCAGCCGCCCACCCTCAAGCATCCCTCTACGCCATTGCGGAGCGAGCAGCGAAGCTGATCGTTGCGCACAAATATTAGTTCATTTCCCTTACTCTGACGTTCGCCTATTTCCCTGATTGCTTGTACAGCGGCATATTAACTTTGTGCTTCTTCATATTACATTGCCGTGCTGGCCACCTTGCACCATGGCGCTCACCGACTGTTCCTGAGGTATAACGTAATTTGCGTCTATGTCGCGCGGCGTCATATGATCTGCGTCCGGATAATGCCAACCATTGTCCAATACTACCACTATACTACCCAACCTGCAACCCACCATATCGACAATCATTTTGGTGCCTGGATGGCGCATTCCTGTCTGACTTTTACACGTTCGCCTTGCGAATTTGGGGTTGAAACATCCCCTTAAACCATCCTAGCTGATAGAGTGGAAAGATAATGTCTGCGCTTTCTTATTGCCACTCGGTGACAAGGCTTTGTCGCGCCTTCTTCCGTATATCTTTTTCTCTCAACAGTGAGTCGACACGCTCTCAACGTATTCTGAATGGTTTCCTCGAGTTCCAGATGTTGATTTCTTCGTTAACTTGTTCATACAATAACTCGACCGGACTCAACCTGTCTGAAACTTAAGGAAGTACCGACGCCTTCGTTCTCCCCTTGTCAGATTCAGCGTTTACTTTTGAGTTAGAGGCGCACTTATTACCCCCGCCGCGGCACAACTCATGACCGGCGATCGGTGATAGGTACTACAGCAAGCTGTACAATACCGCGGCAGACAACTTTGACAGCAAGTTGAGACTATTCCGTTGCGCTGGTCACTCACCCGATTCCATGGAGACTACATCGCGACTATTAGCCAACTCGTTGAACTTGAAATGCTTCTTGATGCGTTGACGGACGGTGCCTCTAAGTCCTGCCAGTGTCCTACAATAACTGGTTGTTATACCGCTGTTTGAGCGGTTCCGCTGAGCGCTTCTGGTGTAAAATCAAGAAATTAGCTCATTCTAGCGAATTAAGCCCTGCCAAGTGCCCCCAGAACGCCGACGCCACTACACAGAGGGCTACATAAAGCCGTGTTATCGAGAATCCTGATATGTTACTTTCTGTTGCGGTTTCCGCCATGCGCCTTCCCCTTATCGCCGCTCTATTTCAAGTATTGAAGCCTGTTTTGGCGGCTGTTTATACTGACCCTTCGATGCTGCCCAACACATCTTACGCATATATCATTGTGGGAGGTATGTCCGACGTCCCCGGGTCTCTAGTGCTCTCTGACACTTGTTCAGCGGGCCTGGGGGGCAGTGTCTTAGCAAACAGGTTGAGCGCAAATCCAAACAATAGTGTACTTTTAATCGAAGTCGGACCGAGGTTCGTTGGTTTTTATTTATATCTATGCTCGGTCGGGGGCTTATATATCCCAGCGACACAGTGGATCCAAATATTCCCATTCCGTTCCTTTGCCCGAAACTCACGCCATCTGTTGTCTCATGGAACTACACCACGGTCCCTCAGCCTGGTTTAGGAGGGCGCTCGATCTCGTATCCTCGCGGACGCACTCTTGGTGGCTCGACTTCGATCAGTGAGTTGGTTCATGTTCGGAGGTTATTACTGCGGACTTAGTATTCCCCAGATTATATGGTTTGGACCCGTGGACCAGCGAGTGACTTCGATCGACTAGCCCAGGTTACTGGTGATCCTGGATGGTCATGGAAATCAATTCTGCCCACATTGATTGAGGTATTTTCTTCCCTCTGAGGCATCGCTGCGGCAGCCTGATTGCGGTTCTCAGGTAGAAAGCCTAGTTCCCCCCTCAGATGGTCACAACACGACGGGGGAGATCAATCCAGCGATCCACGGTTCGAATGGCCCCGTCGAAATCAGTGTTCAATACGGAACCTCTCTTGACTCTCGAGTCTTCAACACGACGATGCAGCTCGCCGAGTTTCCTTTCAACGAGGATATGAACTCTGGGGACCCAATTGGAATAGGTGCGTTCTGTTTAGGGGACGTTCATTATACGAATGTAATCCAATTTTTTCCCAGGTTGGACCCAATTCTCGATTGGAGGTGGAAAGAGGAGCAGTGCCTCGGTCTCATATCTTACACCGGCGCTCTCCAGGCCGAACTTAGATATTTTGACGAACACCCTAGTGACCAAGGTAGTCCAAACTGGTGTCCAGCCTGGAAATGAACTTCCTATCTTCCGTGGCGTCCAATTCGCTCAGTCTGCTTCTGGTATGGAAATCACTAGCTGACCTTACACTTTTTGACATGACGCCTCCAGGCCCAGTCTTTTCCCGTAATGCTACGAAGGAGGTTATTCTCGCCGGCGGTGCAGTCAACACACCGCAGTTGCTCATGCTGTCGGGAATCGGTGACAGCACACAGCTCAGTTAGTTTAATATTCAGACGATCGTAGACCTCCCCGACGTGGGCAAGAACTTGCAAGACCACGTCTTGCTTCTAAATCCGTTCTCTGTCAATTCTAACTTCACCAATGACGACATTAGTCGAAATGCGACTCTATTCCAAGAGGATCTGGCCCAGTGGGAACAATCCCACACGGGTCCGTTTACAGCGTCTGGAGGGGCCGATCTGGGTTGGTTACGGCTACCAAAAAACTCCACGATTTTCAAAACAGTGCAAGATCCCTCTTCCGGCCCAGAAGCTCCTCATTATGAATTCATTTTTTCTGTAAGCTTCGCACGCAAACATGCTCTCGTGAGGTGTTATTGAACTTCGTCTTTAGAACGGGTTTGTGTCATTCATCGAGCCATCCCCTATCACGGGTCACTATATGGTGATTTCCACCAACCTGATAACAACTACCTCTCGTAAGTCACGTTCCTTGATAACACCAGTACTTCTAATGCTGAATGCTACAGGCGGATCAATCACCCTTGCCTCTACAAATCCATTCGACTCACCTAACATCGATCCCGCGCTCCTCAATTCGGACTTCGATATCTTTACTATCCGCGAAAGTGTGAAGGCTGCCCTTCGCTTCGCCGCAGCGCCAGCATGGAAGGACTACGTGATCGGTCCATATGGTGCTTTTGCTGACGCTAAGACAGATGCTCAGATCGAGGCATATGCACGCAGCCAAGCTAGCACGGTGTTCCACCCCTTCAGCACTGCCTTCATGTCTCCGATTGGCTCCCCACATGGTGTTGTCAATCCCGATTTCAGCGTGAAAAACACTGTAGGCCTTCGTATTGTCGACGCCAGTGTTGTGGTTCGTGGGTTTCACTATTGGGCCTGTGCTTAATGCCTCATTCGGTTTTTTTCAGCCATACGTCCCGGCCGCCCACCCTCAAGCACCTCTCTACGCCATTGCGGAACGAGCAGCGAAACTGATCGCTGCGGACACAAATTAGTTTATTTCCACTGGTCTGGCACTCGTCCGTATCCTCAGTTGCTTGCACTGCATTTCTGCATGTAGCTGGCTTCCTGCGCCTCACATCGCGTTGCTGTGGTGGCCACAGCGCACCTCATCAATCACTGAGTGGTCATCAGATCTGAATCCAGATGAGACCAAGTACTGTCCAGACTCCAGTATAACCTCCGACGTAACGTTCGACAACCTTTTTGCTGCGTGAACGACACAGTGACTTTCTGTCAGCCTTCTGCGTGTTCACTCAGCGAATTTGGGGTTACACGTTACACCTTGAAGGCATCCTATTTAATGGAAGGAAAGACAATTGCTGCGCTCGCTCCGTGCCACGAGCTGACAAGGCTCAATGTGAGCTTTCCACCCACAGGAAGCAACACGAGCGGCCTGAGCAACCCAAATTTATTGTAAAAGTCTATTGCCTAACCCACCCAGATGTCATGACGGTGTTAGTGGCCCCCAAAAAATCCGCCTCTCAATAAATACGCTTGATCTACTGTAGAAGAGCTTACAAATCCACCAAGTGCAAAGGCGACTGAGACAGACCAAAATGCAAACAAAAATCTTCTGACAGTGATGAAGAGTGGGTACCGCCTTTCAGATCTCAGATGCCCCACGTCTCAGGCTGAAAAGTGGTAGGCATTCAGAGTCTGGCTTTTGGGAGATACCGTTCACGGAGAGAAAGCTTAAGAAATTCATGTAGTTAGTACTATGAGCATCGCAGAAAATCTCCAGACGCGCGCAGTCGCACCTTCTCTATCATGATGGCCCACATTAGGACGGGACTTCAAGTTGTGGCGGGATAGAAAGACTATATGTTGGTGTTAGCCACAGCACACATTCATCAGCAAAAATGCTAAAAAATTAGGGTGCTTGAAAAATCTGAAAGTATTTAAGTAGGATGCAAGTACTTATAGACAGCTTATAAAGGTCATCTTAATTATTAAATGCCTGCAATTTGATTGCAGTGTCCAGCAACTCTTAGTGTTAAATTTAATTTCATGGACAAACATATGCCCACATTGCAAGCAGAGTTCAATTCTTTGGGATACATTTTAGCCCTCACAGAAGCACCAACAATTCTGGTCACACTTTGTCATTGAACCCAATTCTTGTAGCCATATTTTAATCACAACCCAAGCACTTAGAATCTCAGACCACCACTGTGATTAATCCTCAATTATTATGGCCACATTTTAATCACCAGACAAGCACTTAAAGTTTCAGACTGCTATTGCAATTAGACCTTAATTCTTATAGCCATGTTTTAACCCCAACTTAAGTGCTTACAATTTCAGACCATTGATGCAATCACATCTCATTTCTTGTGGCTACATTTTAATCCCAACACAAGCACTAACAATTTTAGACTGCTGTTACAATGAGACCTTAATTATTGTAGCCATGTCTAAACTATGATTCAAGTGCTTACAATCTCAGACTGCTAAAGCAATTAGACTTCAATTCTTGCAGCCACATTTTAATTCCAATTCAAGTGCTTACAATCTTGGACTGCTAAAGCAATTAGACTTCAATTCTTGCAGCCACATTTCAAGTGCTTACAATATTATACTGCCTTGTGATTGACCTCAATTTTTGAACCTCTCCCATGTTCCCTTTGAAGATATGGGCAGCTGAATAGAACGGATCTGGCACACCAGAGACGATGTAAGTAACTAATATTGGAAGAGAAACAATACTACTTGCCTGGCACACCAGAGATGATGTAAGTAACTGGTGCGCCAGTACAAACTACACTAGCTTAAATACAACAAGAAGTAATGTAACTACCATGTGAATAAAGAGAACATGTGAACAGTAAGATGACGCCATCGCTCATGCGGTAGGATACTATCTGATCACAAGAACAGTAACTAAGTAACTATCTATGGTAAAGTAGTTGTTCCACAACCACAATGTATCCAAGTTGATCGTGTTACGAGTTCCAGCTCGTAGCTCACCTCTACTTCCTGTGCGCCACAATGGCTGTGTGACTTACGGTGTGCATGCACTCAGCACGAACACGTGAGTGCTCTGACACCCACACTTGCAGTGTGGTCGACTCCGTGACATCGGGGTGTGTGTGCACCTGAGCGTGCACCTCACTCCAACACCCTTCACAGTCTGAACCACAAGTCCTTTGTTTGTTGTAAGAAGCTATAACCAAGATATTGACAGATACATTTATACTACAGAGCTACAAACCCAGCTGCCATTGTGATATCCTCATCATTTGCAGCCTCATCAAATGCCTCCTCATCTACCTGATCCCAGTCATTGTCATCTTCCTCTTCCTCCTCATCCCTTTCCTCAACCACTTCACCTTCATCTTCCAGCTCTCCATCATCTCCCTCTTCATCTTCTTCATCTTCTTCATCACCTTCTCCATCATCTTCCTCTTCAATATCATGGTCTTGATCATCATCCTCATCATCATCATTTGAATGTTGGACTTTCTTGTGAGTGTCTGCTAGGAGAGTGCTATCACAATGTCAAGTTGCTATATGGCCAATCCCTCCTCCACGATACCGCATAAACAAGTCACGGTCAGAAAACCTGAGAAAGGGTGATGAAATTTTATTATTATAAAGTGACTGCACACTTACATTCCCACATAGTATGTCATGCTCAGTAAGGCGTGTTCGAGTCTGTCGTTCGTTCGGTGTTCGTTCGGTAATCACGTGATTTGATCACGAGATAAGTTCAAGAGTGCGACTCAATCAGAGTGCGGAGCGATGATGAACAAGTCAAGGAATCGATTCGAGAGAGCAGCTACTTGTACTGAAGTAAGATACAACAGGTCAAGCTTAAGGCTCGTTCTAAGAAACAGAAGGGTTTTTATAGTAAAAGACAAGTCATAGAAAGCTGTGGAACAATGGAGAAAGATCCAAGAAACGAGTCATAGCTATGCTATCGAAGCATGTAGAAAGAGCGAGAATGTATGAGCGTAGGTCACGAGTTATAGAATGATAGAGAAAGATTGAGAAAAAGAAGTAAGAATTTCGTGACATCACCCCCTCCTTTAGAGTGCAACGTCGACCTGTCGGATCTGATCACGCCTGTCAGCCCTCCTATTAATCCTCCTGTTGCACACGTTGAGTTGATGAGCTGTTCGATTGTTATGTTGCTCTGGCCTATAAGGGTGGGATCGACAAGGTTTGTTATACCTCATATGAGAGGCGTCAACGTAGCAGTGTTGAAAGGAACATTTTTGATGCGGGGTGAAGCACACCTCGTCCGTGTGACCGTAGCGGTGACAATAGGTGCACTGAACGAAAATATTGCAGTTGCGACCATTGTGAGCGGCGGTTTGACACCAGGAGCAATAATGAATGGAGTTGTCGACAGTGGGGACGAAAGACTCCCGGTTGATCTGTAGGCGGATTTTGTTATTTGGTGCCCAGAGACCAGGATCGTCTTCAGAGAGCTGTGCAGGGGCCATGATACGTGTCACGTGCGGATCACGTGTCATGGCCAGTGGTGTCACCAAGCCGATGAAAGTACGATTCGCATTGCCTGTGAAGGCTGAAGACCCCCCTGAAGTGCGGTTCACTGAAGAAGAAGATGAAGATACGCTGCAAATGGATGCAGATGAGACATATGAGGTCGCGCGAATGTTGAGTACTGAAGATCATTTCATTGTGGACAACAACACTGGCGATGTCGTTCGTTTAGGACTGTGTAAGTCTGAGTCACGTGATTAGTCATGTGATCAGCAACCCCCAGACCACGTGAATCTGGTCTAAAGGATAAGTCACGGGGGAATAGCGATTGCCTCAGGTCGAGATATAATTCCTGAGAGGGTATAGTTGGATGCGGGATTCCCAACACGGTTAGGCTCTGTCCTGTTTTGGTTCTTTCTGATTGGAACATTCTGATGTTGCCTTATGGCTGTACTTATCATGCGCTGATGTTGCGCCGGACGATGATTGGACGATAGTGAGTCACATAGTGTTATCTCTGACTCATGGTGGGGCCTTCTGCCTCATGTACTGTATGGGCTTATCCCTGTTCATTGATTGGTTGATATGCTTGGGTCGTTATCCCTGATAGCTGATTGGACGATACGATATGGTACGATACCTGTTATTATTTGGGACTCAGTTTAGGAGTCAGCCCTGTAGTGTATATAAGGTGCTCTGTCTTGATAGACGAGACCTTATCTTCGTTGTCTTAAAGTCTACCTTGAGTATACTTCTTAGAACAATTGAAGTGTTGGCTATTAGTGCCTGTTCCTCTCATCTTGTTGATCCTTGTGTGGTCTGTCCTCTCATCTCTTGAAGATCCCTGTTGTATCCTTTCCAGCATAAGGCGAAGCCATTGTCCTTTGGTTCGTCTTTCGTGTTCGACCATTGTTATTCAACTGCCGTCGGTCTGTTATTTGATTCAAGGCCATCAAGAGTTCCAAGTCGGAACAACGTTTGGTAGAAACGTTACAATACGATTGTAAGCGTCGGCTTGAGAGAGTCTCCAGACTGATCCACGGATGTCGATCATGGTGTCGTTAATCTGCTGACGAATGCTGTTAATTTGGTCGTGGAACCCCTCTAGATCGTTAGTTAGATGCCTATAATGAGCCACCTCAGCCTCTAAGGCCCAGTCGTCCAGGCCTTTGATAATATTGTTGAGGTTATAGCGGTGTTGGGTGTTCGAATCGAAGATCCGTTGTTCACGGTTCCTCAGATGGGGAAGGCCTTGATCACGGGTAGGATAGCATAACTCAACTTCGACAATGGGACAGTGAAGTCCCATGGTACCTTCGATAGTCGGTATGGACGACTCCATGTTGTATTTGATGTATTTGGCTACAGCGACTCAGCTATTATGGTTAATGAGGAGAGGGTGGTATCGCTTGCTTTGCGGGTGATTGAACAACCATTCGTCGCCAGGGTGATCTTGTGGGAATGGTTCGTTGGTAGGAGAGGGAAGGGGAGATATATTGGAAGGGAGTTCTTCGAAGAGGTATAAGTTTTGCACTTGCCGAACTTGCAACTCTTCATCAGTAATAGGGAAAGGTGGCGGCGGTGATGTGGGTGTAGTATAAAGTGGGGGATGAGCTAGTTCGCGGATAGTTGGTGGGGGAGACTCCTCATGGTTTCCGGCTCTAGACAAGTTCCAGAGATTCCCAATTAGAGCAGCATTATAGACTGTGACGGTGAGGTTGTCAAAGTGGATTGGATCAATGTGAATGTTGATAGACCTCAAGCGGCCTTCAATGATGGTTTCGGTGGAAGTGGGGGTGCTAGAGGGAGAAGACATTGTAGTAGTGGCGAGGAGTAGTGGGGATGGATGATGTTGTTTCAGTTTCATTTCAACATTCTTTTATCCTTCGTCAATCGCGAAGTATGGAATTGTTTGATAAGGTCATCCGCGTGCATGTGAGTACTCTCTACCCATTCATTTTCTGATGTTGGAAAGCCTTTCCACTTGATCAAGTATTGTAAGTGATGGCTTTTCCCTTTTCGGCGCACATCAAGAATAGCTTCGACTTCTTGTTCCTCGTTTTCATCGATAAGGTCAGGTGGTGGAGGAACAAATGCCAGTCCATATTGTTCCGTTTCCTTGTATGGTGTTAGCAGATCGATATGGAACATGTTATGCACCTTGAGGTAGTCTGGAAGATCCAATCTATAGGCGACACTAGAAATCTTTTGTGAAATGGTAAAGGGTCCATATCTCTTTGGGGCTAGCTTGTGTGAAGGAATGTTGAAAGACAAATTCTTTCCTTCTAACCAAACACGTTGTTCTACTTCGTATTGTATCCGTGGTTCTCAGCTCTTATATCGCTTGAGAAGGGCTTGTGCAGCATGCAGACGGGCTTGTTGAAGTTCAATAAGGTGTTCAGTCGCTGTCGGGGAATTGGCTTCTTCTAATGGATCAACTTTGATTTGGGGGTTTATTCCAAATAGAAGTTTGTGGGGAGTTTTCTTTGTAACATCATGGGGCCAGGAGTTATGGGTGTATTCTGCTAAGGGGAGGTAAGAGACCCAATTGTCTTGTCCTTGTTGATTCACCCAATGTCTCAGGTATTGCTCTACCCATGCGTTCATTCTTTCAGTTTGTCCATCTGTTTGAGGGTGGAAGGCTGTACTGAGATTTTGTTGAACCCTGGTTTGTCTGCATAGTTCTTTAGAGAATGTACTCATGAATCGAGGGTCGCGATCTGATATGATTCTTTTTGGTAATCCGAACCATGGAAGTAAATGTCGGACGTAAAGCGTGGCTATTCCTTCTCCGGTTATAGTTTTGCGGCATGGGATGAACTTTGTTGCCTTGCTGCAACCTTGATCAACGATAGTGAGGATGGCGTCGTAATTCCCAGATGGAGGTAAGTCTGTGATTAGGTCCATGCTAACATATTGAAAAGGTCCTTCTTCTACCGGAGTATCTAGATGTTGGGTCGGTGCACATGCTTTTCCTCTCTGAACTTTGTTTGATTGACATGTTGGGCATCCTTTGACGTATTGTTCCACGAATTGTCGTAGACCTTCGCCTTCGTATTGCCGGTCCACAAGGGCCCAAGTGTTAGAAATTCCAGGGTGGCCAGCTGTAGGTGTATCGTGTAGTTCTTCTACAACCTGTCTTCTTCTGTTGTTATCCAATGGGAGTGTGATTTTTCGCATAAAAAGTTCTGGTGGAAGCACTGTGACGTCTTTGTTGATAGTTTGTACCCCCTCTTTAAGGTCAGGACGACGAGATAGGAGGTCAGCAACGGTGTTAGCGTGTCCAGGAATATGGCGAAGTTTGAAGTCATAATCAGCCAAGGTTTCCATCCAGCGCGCTTGTCTTCCAGAAATTTTATGGGGTTGTCTGGAATAGGATAAATTGTTATGGTCTGTGAGAATTTTGATGGTATGTTTGGCACCAAGAAGGTAATGGCGCCAATGTCTCAAAGATTTAACAATGGCTAAGAGTTTGCAATCATAGATATCATAGTTAATTTCGGCGGGGAGAAGAGACAAGGAGAAAAAGGCAACAGGATGCTCGTTTCCATCAGTTTGGACCTGAGATAAGGTAGTGCCAAGTGCGAATGCTGATGCATCAGTTTGGAGTATAAACGGCTTTTGATGATCGATAGTGGCTAAAACAGGCTTATCAGCAAAGCGTGATTTGAGTAGCTGAAAGGCCGTGTTTTCTTTATTCGTCCAGGCGAAGGAGACTCCCTTCTTCGTGAGGTCGTGGAGAGGTTGTGCTATCTTGGCGTAATCAGCAATAAAAGGTTTATAAAAATTCTCAAAACCGAGGAAGGATCTGACTTCAGTAACGGAAGTGGGGATGGGCCAATCAATGATGCCTTGGAGTTTGACATTGTCCATTCCGATGCCATCAGAACCAACAATAATGCCGAGATATTCGACCGATTTTTGTGCAAACTTGCACTTTTCAGGTTTAAGGAATAGATCATTATCTTGAAGTTTTTGCAAGACTAAGCAGACTTTGTCAAAGTGTTCGGTTTTAGTACCAGTTGTCGCTACTAGGATATCGTCCATATAGACTTTGAGCCATCCTTGCGCTAATTCATTCCGGAAGATGTTGTCCATTGTCACGTGTGGATCACGTGCCATGGCCAGTGGTGTCACCAAGCCGATGAAAGTACGATTTGCATTGCCTGTAAAGGCTGAAGACCCCCCTGAAGTGCGGTTCACTGAAGAAGAAGATGAAGAGTCTCTGAGATTAGATGCAGATGAGACATATGAGGTCGCGCGAATGTTGAGTACTGATGATCATTTCATTGTGGACAACAACACTGGCGATGTCATCCGTTTAGGAATGTGTAAGTCTGAGTCATGTGATTAATCATGTGATCAGCAACCCCCAGATCATGTGAAGCTGGTCTAAAGGATAAGTCACGGGGGAACGGACGAGAATGGACGAACATGGTTTCCTCAGGTCGAGATATAATTCCTGAGAGGGTATAGTTGGATGTGGGATTCCCAACTCGGTTAGGCTTTGTCCTGTTTGGGTTCTTTCTGATTGGAACATTCTAATGTTGCCTGTTGGCTGTGCTTATCATGCGCTGATGTTGCGCCGTATTCTTACTGGACGATAGTGAGTCATATACTTTGTTATCTCTGACTCATAGTGGGGCCTTATGCCTCATGTACTGTATGTTGCCTGGGTTGTTATCCCTGATGGCTGATTGGACGATATGTTATGGTACAATACCTGTTATTCTTTGGGACTCAGATTAGGAGTCAGCCCTGTAGTGTATATAAGGTGCTCTGTCTTGATAGACGAGACCTTATCTTCGTTGTCTTGAGATCTACCTCAGTCAATAGAAGTGTTGGCTATTAGTGCCTGCCTCTCTCATCTTGTTGATCCTTGTGTGGTCTGTCCTCTCATCTCTTGAAGATCCCTGTTGTATCCTTCCAGTATAAGGCGAAGCCCTTGTCCTTTGGTTTGTCTTTCGTGTTTGGCCATAGTTATTCAACTGCTGTCGGTCTGTTATTGGTTCAAGGCCATCAAGAGTTCCAAGTCAGAACAACGTTTGGTAGAAACGTGACATCCATCATGGTTTGAAATGTGGAAGGGGAGTTGGTAAGGCCAAAGAACATTACCAGTGGTTCAAATAATCCTTTGTTTGTTTTGAAAGCAGCCTTCCACTGGTCGCCGTCTTTTATGCGGATATTATTGAAACCCCATCGAATATCCATTGTAGAATACCAGTCTTTGCCAGGGACCTTATCAACGAGTTCAGTGATTAATGGTAGTGGATAGCGGTTCTTCTTAGTCCAGGTGTTGAGGCGCCTGTAGTCCTGGATGGGTCGGAGTTTCCCATCTTTTTTCTTAACGAAGAAGAAAGGGGCAGCATAAGGGGAACTGGAAGGTCGAATATACCCTTTATGGAGATGTTCCTTAAGGAATTTGTCCAGAGCTTCTTGTTCCTGCAGGGTAAGCGGATAAACCTTACAGTCTAAGACTGGTGGCGCATTATCCAATAGATCGATAGCGTGGTCCCAATGTTTTGGCTCAGGGAAGCGATGGGCAGCTTCTTCGCTAAAGACCTTTTCAAATTGGTGTAGCTCTTCGGGGACAATGTCTGTCCATTTCTTTTCGGTCTGATCATGGGATGCTTCGGCTAGCTGCTGTGCATGGGTAGTTTTTGAAATTTTCATGATAATTTCATCTCCTTCTTGCAAATCGGCTTTTTGAAACCATTCTGGTATTCCAGCAAGGAGAACGGGATTTTTATGTGGGTGTTCCCAATTGAGATTAGGTTTAGTTTCGGCAATCCAGGGGTACCCTAAGATAATGTTGTCGTTCCCGATATCAGCTAGATAAAATCGTTGGTTGTATTGCGTAGGTCGATTTGATTGGAATGTTAAGTCCACATAATGGATGATTTGTCCTCCTTTGTTTGTAGTTCCGTCGACATTTCGGATAGTTCGTTTCTTGGCCAATTGTTTAATAGGAATTTGGAGGAATTCTGCCATTTTCATGGTCATGAAATTATGTGTTGCTCCAGTATCAATGAGAGCTTCAGCCGTTTTTCCTTCAGTGTGTAGTAGAAGAATTTTCATTTGTAGAGAATTTATCCTAGGTACAAAGACACTGTTAGGTAAGATGGCTCGAATCCAGGCTGAGGAATCCGAGCTCATGGAAAATCCGCTCCAAGCTGTTTCAATTCCTTAGCCAAGAGTTCTTGTTCTTCTGCTCCTAAAGTCATAGAGAATTCCACCATTTTGCGAATCCTCGAGGCTCGATCTTCTGATGGAACAGAAAGGGGGTTGCTTGCAGGCTGCGTCGTGGTTGCAGCATGTGTGATGGTAGCAATTCGGGGTGTGCGCGTGGGGCAATTTTGGCTAAGATGTCCTTGTTTTCCGCAATTGAAGCAACGGCCTTCGTTGCGGTAACATTCCTTTTCGTCGTCTGTTGTGGCTTTGCGAATGACGTCGATGTCCATAGCATTGGGGTCACATTGGGGTGGTCTGTAGGGACGAGGGTTCATGTTGCCATTATTATTGTTGCGGCGCCAGGTAAAAGGATTAGTGCCGGGACGTCGAGGCTGGAAAGGTGACAAATTTTTAAGGGCTTGAATCTTCAGCCAATTGCGATGGTTCTGCTGTGCACTCTGAACCCATTGCGCGAAGTTTTTGGGGCTATTCTGGGTGATGCAAGTTTCGGCGAGTGTACCTTGAAGTCCTTGAGCAAATTGGCGCAGTGCGTTAGGATCATTTTTGTCCATGCTGATGCGCGTTGTGAGATCTTGGAATTCGGCTATGTATTCGTCAAGCCGTCCGTCCTTCATGCGAAGGCGAAGAAGTTCTTGATGGGCTCAGTCAGTGTCGGCGTAATCTGTGAAGGCATCACGAAACTCTCGTTCAGTGATCTGCCAGCAGTCGTAGCCGAACAGTGTAGTCTCGACTCCGTCACGAATTTTGCGGAGCCATTGCGAAGCTTGCAGGGCCCAAGACGTGGCTTTGCCTTCAAGAAGTCCTAGAAAATATGAGGTTTTCTTGACAGGGTCCCTCATGATGCCGGCTGTATAGTTAAGGAAGACGAAGCGGTCGAAAGCGAGGAGAAATCGAGTGGTATCCGATCTATCTCCTTTGAACGGGGCAGGAGGAACTCCTTCAAGTCTATCGCCTTTGATCAACTTGATCATGACGCCTAGTTTATCTTCTTCGGAATGCGCATTGGCAAAAGGGTTATCGTCTGGATCTGGGGCGGGGCTCTGAAACCTTTAAACGGGTTTTGAGAGCTTTCTCCTTTTTCTGAGTGTTTCGGTGTTTTATCGCTATTGTCACGTTCTTTTCCCTTTGAAGCGGTAGGAAAATTAAATCCTCTAGTTTCATCGTCACTTCCCGTGACAGAGTGAGCGCTAGCACGAGAAGGGGGTCGACTAGCAGGCGGAGGTCCTCCTCCCGCTTGGACGGGTGTTGTCGACGAAAATTTAGTAAGGGGTGGCGTAGGTTTATCCCCTTTGTAAACCTCGTAATTCTGAGTCTGCAATTTTAATTCGACGAGGTTCATGTTTCGTTCTGGGAAATGGACGAGTTCGAGTTCATCTCTTGCGACTCGAATGGCTTCAAAGTTGTTAGTGTTTGGGTTGATCTGAATTTCGAACCAAACACCACAGTAATTTTCGATAGTGACTTTAGCTCCTTTCAACATCGTGTAGTGTCCAGCCCATGGGGCTCCATCTTGGCCGAGATTCTGATGCCAAGTGTTCTTCTTAAGTTCATTTGATAGGTTATCGATTTTTCGTGGTCCAAGGTTAAAGGGGAGTCGAATCTGTCCTCCTCCTTCAGCTTGCATGAATTTGGACATAGCGTGTAGCATTATCACCTAACGCTGGCCTGACTTAGGCAACTTGTAGAGGCGTGACAAGAAGAGACTACGTAACGGCTTGTTGATACACCAAATCAATGAGGATATTGAATATGTAGAAATGATCACGAGGGACTATGTCCACAAGGATGAAGAGCGAATAGTGATCACTTAGTACCCGAGGTACTAGTATACACGAAGAGAAGTGATAATTCGAGAAGACCAAGCTGGAGAGCTATGGTCTGAAGATAGAGACTTATATACAGTTACTCGCTGGCTTTAAAGCGCAGCTGGAATCCAAACCCTAGTATAGCTATACTAGTAATGAGTCATTGTCCGTTCTAATAATACCTGAAACACTGGCAATAACAAGCACCGGCGACGCGTAAGTGTCCATGACTAATATGTGCTTACTATCGTAGTCATAACCAAGTAGTAAGCAGTCCGAAACTCCGGACTACACCTCATCCTTTGAAGTCAGCAACGAAACGATGTCAATGTGACATTACCCCCTTTTCAGGTTGAACGACCTCATTCGAAAACCCAAGGGATAATCGTAGTATTCCGACATACCTCCACCTCCTTGTCCATAACCCTTTGAAGCATGTTGGCCTCTTCAAGCCGTTGGACACACTTGCGCTTCTCATTCCCCACTGCGTACTGCTCATTTTCAAGAGCTGTAATCGCCGTGTGGAGATCGTCGTAGCGCTGCGATACATGGCGATAACGCGAGATCTCGGCACCCAGCGTTCGATCTGGAATCTCGGCAATGGCCAGATCGACCCATTGACGACCCCCAAAATCGTTACGCAGATAGCGCAACTGATCGTGCATGTAATCGCATGCTTCAGCGTCGAAATCGGGGGCAGCATGTACGTCACCTTGTTGGATCTCCCCTCCCTTCTTCATACACCCAAAAACAACAGCATTGTTTCCCGGTTTCAGGTGGATGTACTTGGCAATAGTGTGTTGCCCATTGATAATCATGCGAAAGGGAATGAACTGCGGAGGGATATTCAGTTCGAATCCATCCGGGGCTTCAGCCTTGTCCTTAGCCTTCTGTCGCTCGACGTTGATGGGATGTCCGTGATAATCTGGGAAGAGAGGGCTTCCTTTTGCTGATGCCATACCTCCTCGACGTCCCCGGCGAGTGTGTGGCGTAGTAGGTGATACCCCTTCATCTTCGGGTCTCGAAACCGCCGAGGGATCTTCGTTTTCTTTATCGGAGTCGTCTTCTTGTTGGTGGAGGATGGAACGGGTGTGAACACCCATGAGGTGGTGGGGTCGAGGATGACCCTGGGGGGAAAGTCGACATTGATATATCGAGGCGTCGGCGGCGGAGGGATGAAGTGGAACTTGTCGTTACAGACGCATTCATGGACGGGTTTTCCACAGTCGTAGTGGATGTGGGAGTCAAGGTGGCCTGGACATGACAGGGCAGATTGCTTACAAGTCCCACAAACTCGGACCACGTCACTGATGTCGGAGATGCTTGGAACCTTGACAAGCGTTTGTGCAACAAGGAGCTCCTGGCGGTCAGGAGTTGTTCCCTTCGCCACTTCCTCTGTGTCTTCCTCCAATCCTCCAGTGTCGTATCCGCGTACATCAGGGGTTTCAGGAATGAAGTCTCCGGGGCCAATGCATCTGAAGGCGGCAGCAACCTCAGCGGCAGAGGGTTCGACCTCATTGATAGTTGAGGCGGTAGAGGAAAGAGAGGAGAGGATGTGTTCATTGGTAGAAGAGGAAGGAGTGCTCATAGTAGTTCGAAGAAAGAACTGATGGGCTTCTTCGCTAGGAGTGGGGACATTTATATATGCTGACAATGGAGTTCGAAGATGTTGAAACTCAGCTATCGCTTGTGGAGCATGTACGTCAGTGGCATTGACCCACTGGTTCTCCGAGTCTGGATATCCCTTCCATTTGATCAGATATTGTTTGCGCCTTCCTCTGCCGAAGTGCCGTTGATCTAGAATTTTCTCGACTTCGTATTCTTCTTCTCCATCGATTAATTCAGGGGGAGGTCTTGGGAAATTTGGTCCGTGAAAGGAAGTTTCTCGATAGGGGGTGAGAAGATTGATATGAAACACATTATGAATGCTCCATTGTGTGGGAAGTTCCAGTCTATAATTAACTGGGGACATCACCTGATTGATTTTGAAAGGCCCATGTTGCTTGGGTGCAAGTTTGGCGCTAGGTTGGTGAGTTCTCAGGTGACGTCCTTCTAGCCATACAAGGTCTCCAATTCTAAATTTGGGTGTATCTTTGTGCTTAACCCATGACTTTTGTGACTTGATGATTTGTTGTTGGGCGTGTGCGCATGCCTGTTTGAACTGATCAAGCCGCAACGCCACTTGGGGTAAAGGGGTTGGAGTTGTTTTCCAATCAGCATGCGGATGATGCCCCGTTAAGAGAAAGAATGGAGACTGCCCTGTTGCCTCATTTGGCCAATTGTTGTGTGTGAATTCTGCCAGGGGTAAATACAGCGCCCAGTTGTCTTGTCGCTCGTTTACCCAGAAACGGAGATATTGTTCTAGCCATTGATTCGTTCGTTCCGACTGTCCGTCAGTACGAGGGTGATAGGCCGTAGATATATTTTGCGTAACTCCCAATTGTTTACAAAGTTCTCGGGTGAACTTGGATGCGAATCGAGGATCTCGATCGCTGATTATTTTGGTGGGGAGTCCGTATCTGACGAACACATGTTTGAGATACAACATTGCAACTTCTTCTGCGTTGATCTCTTCTTTGCATGGGATAAAGATGGATGCCTTGGTACAATCATGATCAGTGATTGTGAGGATAGAATCATATCCTTCTGACGCCGGCAATTTGGTGATGAAGTCGAGTGCGATTGTTTCAAACAGCATTGCTTCTGGTTTCGGATAGATGGGTTGTAGTGGAGCTCTAATTGTGATGATTGTCTCACTGTTTAATCGCAACAGCGAGACCAAGGATCACGAGGAGCAGGGTGGCTAACGTTGAACCAACAAGGAGATAAAACAAGGACAGGGAACAATGGACCACGAGTAACAAGACAAGGATGAGGAACAACCCAATAGTGGGAAGCTGCTCAGTAGACAGGAATGTACAAGTGGGGATGTTGCAAGTGGACAGTCTGAGGGACTGTCTGTTACATTGCTCCAGCTTATATACCTGAATACATGGTCTGTGCGTACTTTAGGGGAGGCCCAACTCCGCTCCACGGGTGGGCCCATGGAATACTCTAGAAGCATTCTAAAGATAGCATGGAATGTGCTGGAAGGTTTCTAAGTATATCGTCCAATGGCATTAATCCCTGACAAGCTCCGCTCATCAGGTGATTGATCAACAATCTTCGTTTACCGATCAACGGACTTTGTTTATCAATCAACAATCTTTTGTTGATTGATCAACAAACAAGTCATGTGAGATCATCTGACCTTTCGCTTGGTAAGTCCCGGTTCCGGACCGGATCTTTCTTGAATAGGAAGGAAAGGATTATCCAATCCTTTCACACGCGTTGTCTTGGCTAGTTCCACTAGTCCAATACTTTGTATTCCTGGGTTTGTGCGCGCGTTCCCTTGCGCATTCCTGGGTATTCCGGATAAGTCACGGACCGAGGCATAGGTTCGTGACAGTATCCCCTCTTTAAGGCCGTGCTGCACCGTCAGCACTCTTAGATTACTTGGTCGGGGCGCAGAGGGGTTTCTGGTATGGAACTGGTGAACTAGGAGTGATGCATGTTTCATTTGTGATGCAGGGAGCCATGAGTTTTCGGAACTAGGGTAGCCCTTCCACTTGATGAGGTACAGGATTCCTTTCTTATTGGGTGACACCTTGGACTGGAGTACTGTTTCGACTTCGTAATGTTCTTCTTCTCCTTGAACTATATCTGGAGGAGGTCTGGTGAAGTTAGGTCCATGCGCAGGGGTTTCCTTGTATGGTGATATCAGGGAACTGTGGAAGACTGGGTGGATTCGCCATGACTTGGGTAGTTGGAGTTTGCAGTTAACTCCCCATGTAGATAGTACTTTGAATGGACCATGGCATCTAGGGGCTAACTTGGCTTTAGGGTGCGTGGTGTGAACATTGGTTCCTTCTAACCAGACTAGATCTCCTGGTTTGAACACATGGGAAATGGTGGGTACTCTGGATCTTTTCATGACTTCCGCAGCTACCTTCAGTGCTGCTGTAACCTCAGATCGTACTTGGTCTAAGGTACGAAGGCGTTCTTCTACCGTGGGAATCTTGGTAGCAAAATTTACTGGGGGAATGAATTCTGGTTTGAATCCGTACCAGACTTCGAAGGGAGATCTTCCTGTAGTGCTGTGTTGGCGAGCATTGTGCGCGAATTCCATGAAGGGTATCAGTTCTACCCAATTATCTTGTTGGAAGTTACAAAAGACACGGAGGTATTGCTCTAATTCCTGGTTGACTCTTTCTGTTTCTCCGTCTGTTTGAGGGTGGAAGGCTGTGGACATGGTGGATTTGACTCCCAATCGTTCCCAGACTTCTTGCATGACTTTGGAAGCGAATTGGGGTCCTCTATCTGATATAACTTGGCGTGGTAGTCCGGTTCGTCTCCAGACATTCTTCATGTACAACTTGGATGTTTCTTCGGCTGTGATGGTTTTATTACAAGGGGTGACAATGGTGGCTTTGCTGAGGCGATCCACTACCATGAATAAGGAATCATATCCTTGGGAGGTAGGGAGGTCTGTGATGAAGTCCATGGTGATAACTCCCCACACGTCTGTGGGTACTTGATTTGGTAACAGTGGTACTTGAGTTCTTGGTTTGATTTTGGTTGCTTGACATGTGGCACATCCGTCCACATAACTTTTGACAAAGGTGGATATTCCTGGCCACCAGAATTCTCTTGATACTATTTCGTAGGTCTTCCATCTTCCGGGATGTCCTGTGGCTACATGGTCGTGATATCTCTTGACAATGTCTCTTCGAAGGTGTCATCTTTTGGGACGTAGACTTGTCCTCTGAATAGAATGATCCCATCTTCTAGGTTCCATTCTTCTAGGCCCTTTACAATGGATCTTGGGCCATTCTTTAAGATAGCTTCTATGGCAACGCTGACGTCTTTATCATATTCTGGCTTGACTTGATTCTTTGGCGTAGTGTTGTATCTCCCAATACTGTGACTGCCGTTGGGCGGGCTGCACGAATCGTGAAAAACTTGGTGTCCAAGAGGACACGCAACTCGTCTTCAGTTGCTATCCCTCTTTAAGTCTGGACGCCTGGACAGTGGTCTGATTTATTTTGTACGCCCGGCTTGTGAACAATGGTGAACTTGAACATGAAAGGAATAAAGCCCAACGCGCTTGACGTCGTGTGAGCTTCTGCTTGGTGGCAAAATAAACTAGGTTGCCGTGGTCAGACCAGATTTCAAGATTATCGTCTCGACCTTCAAGGTAATGTCGGAAAATATCCAAAGCGCGGATAATGGCAAGGAGTTCTTTATCATGAATTTCGTAATTCCGCTCCGCAGGTTGCAAGGACTTAGAATGATACGCAACCGGGTGCCATCTGTTCAGGGCATCTGGTTGTTCAAGAATGGCTCCCGTGGCAAAATCACTAGCATCGGTGATGAGTTGGAAGGGTTTGCTATGATCAGGGAGGGCAAGAACAGGGGCTGTAACAAAGCATGGATGAGGGTGCGGAACGCGGATTCCTGTGAGGTACCCAGAGGAACGGAATCTCCTTCCTAGTGAGGTCGAAAAGGCCTGGCAATGGTAGAAAAATCTTTGATAAATCGGCGGTAGAAGTTACAAAACCAAGGAATGCTTGGTATGTTTGACCGTGCGTGGAGTAGGCCAATCTGTGATTCCTGCGACTTTAGCAGGGTCCATCTTGAGTTGTCCATTTGAGATGACGATCCCAAGGTATTCGATAGACGTCTGAGCAAATATACATTTCTCAGGCTTGAGGTAGAGATCATGGGTTTCAAGGTGTGCAAGGACTTCATGGGTTAACTTGTTCAACAAGGCAGGGTCTTCGGAAAAAATCAGGATGTCATCCAGATAGACAACAACGTGTCCGTCATCTATCATATCCTCGAAGATGTTGTTCATAAATGTCTGGAATGTGGCAGGGGCATTGCAAAGCCGAATGTCATGACAGTGGGTTCAAATAAGCCTAGATGGGTTTTGAAGGCAGCTTTATGTTCGTCTCCTTCTCTGATACGGATATTGTTGTATCCCCAACGAATATCCAACTTGGTGAAGTACCTGGCACCGCGTAGTTTGTCGATTAACTCGGAATCAATGGTAAAGGGGCGGCGTTCTTGATAGTAACATCATTGAGGGCATGATAATCTGTACTGGGCGTAACTTCCATCCTTCTTGTCTACAAAAAGAAGGGGCTGGCCATGGGGGACTTGGAAGGCGGATGTATCCTCTCCGCAAATGTTCCGTGATATATTCTTGAGTGCCGCTGATTCTTTGGGTGAGTCTGTAGATGCCACAATTGCGCATCTTCGAGGCTGGCTTGAGTTCTATGGCGTGGTCCCATGCTTGGTGTTTTGGGAGGCGATGTGAAGCTGTTTCGCTAAAAACCTTGGAATACTTGTGATACTGGGCAGGGATGTGATCAAGGGATTGCTTGGGTGCATTCTTTGCTGCAATAGCCGTACTGGCAGTGGACTTTGACCGGATAGCAAGATGTCATACTTGCTAAAACTGTGATGATACAGGAAGCTTTCCATAGCTTCCTGGGCAAAGGCGTCTTCAGTTATCATGGGTGTGTCTTCTACTGGATGCAAGGCATTGATGGTGGTAGCACGCGTCTGCGGCTTTCGGGACGTGATTACTAGGGGGTACTTGGACAAGGTACAATTCTTGGGCATCTTGTGAAGGCGATCTGTGGCAAGGCCCAGTCTACTTCTGGGTTGTGTGCATGGAGCCAATCCATTCCTAGGATAATGTCATGGTCCCCTAGCGTGGTAACATAGAGTTCTGATGTTTCTTCGTGGTAAGCGTCGTCCATATTCTTGACGCGGATCTTCTGGATTGTAGTGTACTTGACTGATCCCCTCTTATTGAGTGTTCCATCCACATTCTTTACCGGAAGTGGGTTGACTAGTGTTCGCAGGGTAAGTTTGTTCTTGGTTGCGAAGTCTTGATCTATGATTATCCCCTCTGCGCCGCTATCTAGCAAGGCGCGTGCACTGATTTCTCGTCCAGTTGTTTTTCCGACTAGAGTCACTCTGAGTGTAATAGATGGTGATCGTCTATTTCGTATAGTATCACCGGGTACAGGCTCAGAGTCTAACGTCTCTAGGAGAGAAAACCTATTCTCAAAACTAGACCTGGACAAACGTAAAGTCCCAACTGACAGTGCAGCAGAGGGACGCTTCAAAATTCCTCATTGACAGGGCAGGAGTGAGGGCATGGAATCATGACTTGGGGACGTGGGCTGTGGTACATGGCCGCTACCTGGGCCGGGTGCTCTTCGGCATGTTCTTCTTCGGCAAATTGATCTTCTTGGGTTACTGTGGCGCGAGCTCTGAAGTCGCTTCCTTGGCGTGGATTTGGACATCTATTTCCTGTCCCTTGATTATACTGGCTGTCTTGAGGCGGCAATCTTTAGCCCTATGACCAGGTTTTCCGCAGTAGAAGCAGAGCTTATCCTTGAAGCGTCTGTCCTTCTCTGCCTTGATATCTTCCCCATCGGGGGTCGTGATGGTGCTGTGGTGACATTGACTTGGGCGTGATCTTCATCTGTGGTTATGGCGCAGTTACGTGGGCCTGAGCTTCTGTTAAATGTGGTGGGGGTGCTGTACATGCGCCAGAGTCGATCGAACTCTCTTGCTTTCTCTGCTAGGTCTTCTAGCATGGTAGGCTGTGGTGATACACCCATTATCTTCTGGTGTAATGCCATGGGAAGCGCCTTCCTAAAGGCGTACATCTGGGTTTCTTCGTTGGCTCCACTCCAGGAGGCGAATGTCGACCAATCTTGGTACCATTCATTGAAAGGGCGTCCGCCCATCTTGGAGGTATACATGGCATTGGTGGCTTCCAGCTTCGAGTATGCTGGGACGAAGTGTTTCTTGAAACTGTCGCGGAAATCTACCCATGTTCCGAAATCGACAGGCGTGACTGATAAGGCTCTCTTCTGTTTATCTTGAGCCCATTCTCCGGCAGACGTGCCAACCTTGAAGTGTGTTAGAGCGGCTGAAACCCTCTTTCCTTGATCTGAATACGTGGATTCGTTGAGGTAGTAGTAGTTCTCTAGATTGTTCCAAAAGGCTTCTGCCTTTGCAGGGCTACCATCGAATGACTCTGGGGGGGATCCCAATAACTTGGTGTTTGCTGAACCAGACATGCTTGCTGGGGTACTTGGTGTGCTGGGTGTGCTTGGTTGACTTGGAGACGTGGAGCGACTAGAATGAGCAGGGGTACTGGGGCGTTGACTGGGAGTAGGTGTGGCTGCGCGTACTGGGGGTAGTGCTGGTGGAAGTGGGAATGCTGTAGCCGACGGTGTAGGTAGGAATGACTGTGATGCTTCCGCTGGGGTTACTGGGAGTGCGCCTGGAACTGCTTGTGGTGTCTGTGGCTGGGATACTGTGGTGATAAGCGCCTTGACCTTTCTGGTGATGCTTCCTAAGATCTGGGAGACCTCTTCTTGGTCACTTGATTCACTGCGCGCTGATCTGGCGCCTGAGGGTGGTGTTCTAGGTCGTGACCAACCTTGTGCTTCTGGTTGGGTTTCTTGAGCAGAGGTTGCTTCCTCTTTGTGATCTGAAGGTTCTTCTTCGGAATCTGAGAACTTGACTTCTTTCCTGTTCTTGTATTCCCACCTTTCTCTGTCGTATGACCACTCGACCTTTTTGGACCGGTAATCGCCAATAAGTGAGCTGTAATCAAGATTGTGGACGTGGGAGATGTGGGGGTGGATTCTGGTGAAGTCTTTGATAGTAACTTCTTCAAGGGTGTCTAGGAAAAACCAAGGAAAGTGACCGTCTTTGCTGAAGACCGGTCTATCAAGAAGTTCGCCTTGGAATCTTTCGTGGGTTAGGTCAAAGAATGTGTCGTAGATGCTTCCTGGAATGAGGTTATCTTCCTCTTCTGTGAGTTCTCTTGTCTTTGGAGT
>WITN01000541.1:0-60424 GCA_015025155.1 Lactarius quietus
CTTCGGGAGGCCGAAGGTCTTGCATAGGTCCTGGAGGGGCTTCCTGTGGAGGCGGCCGCTGAAGGGAGTGGGGAGGGGTACGTCGCGCGGGGGAAGATCATCGCGTCAGCGTTGCGGGCAGAGGGGCCGTGGACTCACATCTCGTGGTGCACCACCTCGTGCGCGCCGTTGACAAATCTGCCAGGGAGCGGTAGACCCCGCGGCGCCGACGACGATGACGGCGGCGAGTGCGTCGGGGCAGGGTCGATGTCCATCGGCTCGTCCTGTGGGCCTTGAAGGTGGACTTGGGCCGGCGCAGACATCTTCGCGGCGTACCCGGCGTTTCTTTCGATGGCGATGGCCGTGACGGTGGCGAGGATCACAGAGAGAAGGACCTGACAGAGAACAGTGGTGAGTCGAGGCGAGCGAGAGGAGCAGTGGCGAAAGTACGCACCTGGCAAAAAAGCGGCGCGAGAGACGACTCCACGCGAACGAGAGCAGCGCGAGAGACGACGTTCGGAAGCCCAACGCGACGGAGCGTCGCCCACAGTCGGAGCCCGCCACCATCGGGTGCGATCGATCTAGAAATCGCGGCGTGGCTGTTAGCATATCAAGCAACCAGCACGGGCGGGGGGCGGAGGCGACGACAGAGGGGCAAACCCCTGACGACCGAGCGAGAGGGAGCCCAGCCACTCCGATTGAACGAGATCCCCACTCCGATTGAACACAAGCCACCGCACTGTGGCTCGCTCAGCAGATTCGAGGCCCGCTTGGCCAAGCGAGGCCAAATAGGACGCCCACTCCCCGGGAGGGACCGGCGCCTACGGGCGGACCTGGCGCCTCGCGCTGTGACGGGGCACGTGACGGGGAGGGGCAAATCTCGAGAGAAGTATTACTTCATATCCATACTGGTGACGTGACATGTCACATAACTAGCTAACTAGTTTGTTGTTTAATTTTGATTTTGATTTTGAAGTGTTATGTTCGAGTTATTGTCATGTAATGTGTCATGTGATGCGTTAGGGACGGGGGTGAGCTGGGCCAGTTGTTGATAGCCGATGTGGCCCATCGGGAAAGCCTAGTATTAAATAGCATTTATCTGTCCCTTGTGCTCACGAATGTCAGTTGGGTGCGATTGATAGGTCTGGCATGATTAAGGTGTCATAAATTATACCAACCACGGGGGTGGCAGGGTGATAAGCTACTCGAGTCGGAATCACTGCAGTCGTCGCTGCGGTGGCGTTGGTGTCTTCTATTTCCGTTCCGAACAGCCACCCCGGCCCGACTAAACTTTCCTGTTATATCGCAGCATAGCGTCTTTCTCTCTGTTTAAGAGTAACAGGCCTCGCTCAGAGTATCCTTTGATGAACGTACATCGTGCTAGCTTCGTGGCGCTTCCCCTCTCTCTTCTTTTGTCCCTCACCAAACGATGCAGTGACGTCACCGATGAGAAAGTCACGCAGTTCTCCTATCATACGTTCACAAGCCTATTCCCCCTCCCCTCGGCATCATTTTAGTTTTAGAGGACAAGTATATAAATAGTCGACTCTCCCCCCTGACCAACGTTCACTCCTGTGTTCATCTTCTCTTTTTCTCTCACCAGCCGGCTACAGTACTTTTCACTTCACGAGTCAGTCCTTTAGCTTTTTGCTATCTCCTGATCTTACCATCTTGTTTTTGCTTCAGTGACTCCCGAAAACGAAAAGAGTTCCTCAACGCGTGCACTTTCGTCTATCAGCGAGTCCTCGGCGGATCTCCTCCTCCTCCCACCATTTCCCCAGTTGATCTCACCAGGTGCTCGACTCCGACTATGAGGCCCACAGCGACTACTTAGGCTTCCCCTCCATACCCTTCTCCATCTACCACACAGGGGACCCCTGGCGGCGGCCCATTGGCCCTGAGGCCTACGGTGTGCGGAAGGAGGCTAAACCTATTTGCATCCACCCAATCGCAACCGTATGGCACAAACTAGGTCGACAGGTCTACGAGTATTTTGATTCTGTCGGCCTCAAGTGGACGAGCATTGACCCTGTCCGCTTCGCCGAATTCGGAGAGGAAGCCGGTCCCCTTTTCCTTTGGGTGGGCGTGATGCCCAAGACACTCTCTCGCAAGGACGCCAAGGACGCAGCCGTGCGCTGCAAGCAGATTCTCGCCGAGTCTCAGATCGCGGACGTCGAGATCGCATTCCGCGAGTCCGTTTTCACCCGGTCCGCTGGTCCGCAGCTCCTCAACCATGTCTCCTTCGAGTTTAACCCTGACCCAACCGACGATGTACGCGGCCCACTCACTCCTGCAATCGGTCTCGGAATCGCTCCTATAGCCTACCCTCACATCGAAGGCACCGGCGGTCTCTACCTCCGCGAAGGCGGCGAACGCAATCAGGTCCTCCTTCTTACACCCCGCCATGTTGTTCTCCCGCCGAGCGAATATCCTAACGAACTCTACACCCGTCAGACTAACAGGTCGCCTCGTCGTGAGGTCATCCTCCTCGGCAGTAAAGCCTACCAGAACGTACTCAAGTCAATCATGAGCAAGATTGGGGACAATATTTTCACGGTCGACTACTACAAACATGTCCTTGACGATTTGGGCGAGGCCGTCGAGGGTAAGGCCGTCGCGAATAAGGCTAAGATGGAGGAGGCGGAGGAATCAATTATGACCTTGAACGAGTTCTACGATAAGATCACGAAGTTCTGGAGCGTAGAGTACCTGCGAATTCTGGGACACGTCCTCCATGCCCCTCCGATTTCCGCCGGTACCGGCGATAAACCCTTCACGGAGGACTGGGCTCTTGTCGAGCTATGCGACGAGAAAATCAATTGGAAGGACTTTATGGGCAACGCCATTTATCTCGGTGAGTCTCGATCTGTCTTTTAAAGGTCGTCTAGTCTAATTATTATATTTAGGACCGATCGAAAATTACCTATCGAAGATATATCCTCACACCAGGTCTGGCGCCTCCTCATCGGAATATCCGTTTGACGGTTTCCTGCAGCTTGGCGTCGTTAAGGAATACGAACTGCGCAACCCGACCAGGCTCGACGCGAATGGTGAAAATTGTCTCATCGTTGTCAAGAGCGGCAACACTACCGGTCTTACCGTGGGTCGCGCGACCGGTATCAAATCTTTCGTCCGGGAATACGACGACCACGACGGAATTCACTCGACATCCATGGAGCTAGCTATCTACTCGTGCAGCTATAAGGACGGCGCATTCTCCGCCCCCGGGGATTCCGGGTCAGTCATCGCTGACCCTAATGGTCGCATTGTTGGCATCATCACTGGCGGCGCTGGCCGGGCAAACTCAATCGACGTTACCTATGCGTCGCCATACCACTGGATAGAGGAATCTATTAAGAAGGCCTTCCCCGACTCCTACTTCTACCCGATCACGGCCTAGGTCACGACATCGAGGCGGTCTCGTTCCTTTTCTTTTTTTCTATTTGAGGTGGGTGTCTGGTATCGTGCCATTATTTTGAGTCGTTAGTTTCGGTTTGAACAGCAGTGCCGTATAGTACAATACAGTAAATAAGTAGAATATAGCGCCTTTCCACCAAGGACGGCGGGAGGGTTGTTGGTAGTATGGGGTAATTTGGTCATTGCATCCGAGTCCCCCCATTCCACGCCATGCTCGTCCACAAAGCATCAAAATCCGTGAGCATCCCATCACGGTCTCAAAGCCGTTCGTCGTTGCGTCGACCATTTATTACGTTATTAATTGTCCTTTTAGACCGCATGTATAGAAGGCGGGCGGCCCTCAAAAGCATGTCCCGCACGGAACACGAGGCGGGACATGCTTGAATGCGGCTGTATCGGGCCCGTCCATATCCATGCTCTCGCATATCTACCAGCAAACACTCCATGATTTTAAGAAATGCTGCATCGATGGTCCGTATCAAACCTGTTCTGATACCTTTTTTGCTATATAAACACGACGACTAGTCATAGCCGAGGCCCGGGGTGTCAAACTGAACTTTCCGCAAATGCTCAGAGTCACGGTGAAGGTGAAGGAAGACTCTGTGAACGGCCTCACTAGAGGTATCAAGATCCTCTTCAACAGAACAAAGGTGACTACATCAAAGGAAACGCCTCCTTCGTCTCCCCCAATACCATCTCCGTACATATCATCGAGGCAAATAGCGTCATCATCGCGATAGGGTCCGAGGTCGCGCCTTTCCCCGGCGGCGCCATCGAGATAGACGAGCAGCAGATTATCAGCTCGACTCGTGTGCTTTCTCTGCAGAAGGTGCCCGAAAAGCTCTAGAGTCGTCTCGGCGCCGAAGTGACCGTATTCGAGTTCCGCATTGGAGGCGTCGGGCCTCGTGCGTTAGCTCGGTTTTACATTGTCTTCTTCTTACGTATCGCGGTGTGCTCAGGAAACAGTTCCAGAAAGCAGGATCGTCTCAAGCTGAGTTCAAGCTGAGCACCAGGCTAGGTTATCTCCACGGACAAAAAGAGCAGAAAGGTGATCGCTTCAACGGAGGCCGCTAAGGAGTGCGATTACCCTGTTTTTACCTTTCTCAGCAAGAGGAATCACACACGGTATGATGCAGCTCAAGGCAGATGTCGTGTTCGCCGCTAACGGCTGCTGACCCTACATCCAAGGCCTCGCTTGCCGGTCGCGAGCCACCAGACGTGCTCGCTCTAGCGCTGCGCCAACACCCATCAGAAGGAAGAAGCTGGCGCTGCTGAACTCCGTTCCCCTCCCGACCCCCCACAAGCCAATGTAGTGTAACTTAGCAGACACGCCGAATGCACCAATTAGCGCGCCCGGCTGCCCGAGGATCGCACCGCCAGGGAACGGAAGATAACATACAGTTACATACTCGATCGCCCTTGCTTGATCTCCTTAGTTGCTATCGCAAAGATTGACGGAACCTCAATTATGATCTTTACGACAACCTCCGTCGTTCCTGCCGTCTGCAGAACTACTGTATAACAGTATAAGTCACGAGATGTTTGAAGAAGAAGTGCTCGATGCGTTCGAATATTTCGATGATAATGCCGTAGCTGTCAGAAACGTCCTTGGATGCCTGAATGACCGGTCCATCATTACGGGGCCGAGCGGTGGGGTCAATGAAGTTACTCACCAAGAACGAACTCCAATTCCAGAAAATATCACCTTGGCAGGCGAGAACACCTAAAAAGAAAATAAGTATAAGACTGCAAGTTTAGAACAAGGCAACCATCAGCTCACCAAGCCGACACCGTCACCGAATGTAGCGGAGAACGCGTAAAGGACATTTATAGTAGGATCAAGCCACTTTGTCAATCTCTCATCATCTCTCTGAGACTGGTCAAGCTCCTGGACTTGGGCTCCGACTACTGTAAGTACTGCAAGAATCGCATCGGGAGACTCGCAAGTCTTGAACCAGGCGATCAAGGGATGAGACGAGATGTGCTGCCTTCAAGTTGTCAACTTTTTATAGGCTCTAAAAGGCGCTTCTGAAGATTGACTCGAAATTGGAGGGAGGCGGGGTTGTAACAGGGTACTATGACATAGTATTGTAACAGTAGGGTGGTGGTTCGAGTTGAAATTGGATGGAGGATGTCTGAGGCAGGGCCTAGGCCGGGATCGTACCGTGACTGTAGTAACAGTGCAACCCTCTGTCCCTCATGCAACTTACGGCTTACCTGATTGATGATGCGCTATACTAACTCCATACAGTACGGTAATTGGAACATGAAACTTACAGTAACAAACGTTACACGCACGCCACACAATTGAACGCTCTGCATACGCCTCAGGCTTTTATGAATAGAACTCCTCCACTACAGTATCACGGTGCTTCTATTACAGCTCTTAATATGGGAAGCATAACGAAATGAACCCCCTGCCGCCGACGCACTGGCACATGCCGCTTTCCTTTCCGTAGTTCGCCTATAAAATCGCAAAGCCTTGTGTGAGGCTGTCCGTGTCGCGGTTGAGTGCGAATTTCATTCTGGGCCATTTATAATGTACTGTAGAAACTCACCAATCACCGTTATGACCTCGCACCCTCATAGCTGAAAGTATCCACCACCAACAGGCAGCTCCGCAAGCGGAACAAGTGATGACGGAGCGTAACACCGCAAATATTCCGAAGAATTCTAGAAACTCATCGTCATAACCATTGTAGATAACGAGTTCGTAAGAGTGTCGACCCAAGGGGAAGTGTAGACGAGAATATATGGGGAATGCAAGGGAAGCACCAAACGGACGCAGACGGACGGACGGATACTGTTAACACGGAAGGAGAAACACGTTCATATCCATATCCGAGCTGAACACTATAAACGCTCGGGCTTAGTAATTACTGTAAATATTCTATCTATTACGAGCTCTGCAAGGACGTGGTCCTTACACCATGACCACACTTTGAGAAGGGACTCATTCTATACATCCGGCGACCACAGCACTAGTAGCATTGTGACTATAGAGCTTCCGGGGCGGGTAAAATACTGTAGGGGCCTCCGAGTCGTACGCCGCGGACGCGACTCAACAAGGAAATTTGAACGTGCGGAGTAAATAGCTATTGGGTGAAAGATGGTCAAAGGACATCTCTACTTCTTCTAATTGATTTTTCGGTAAGGAGATTAGCACTCGGGTAGGGGAGGGTCAGATTCCTCGTGCACTCTGTCCAGTGTCCAGCGGCGGCCTACGCTCGTTGGAGTCGTACACTATCGTCATCCCGCACTGTGGGGGTAGGCATAGCAACAGGTGATGCAAGCTTCAAAGTCAGCTGTGTTCACGCCTTAAACGCTCATAATGCGTAAGCAAGCGCCACAGTCGCTTCCTACATCAATGAAGAGAGAGTGGGTGGGAGCACGAAGTGCTTCTCGATTGAAAACGAGGCGGCGGTTCTGATGCCCGAGGCGAAGGTCGCGAAGGGTGGGCGGTAACACCCGGCGAACTGCTGAGCATCAGAGCCATCGGGCTTATCATCGATCCCTTATATCGACTATTAGGGTGCGGTGGGTGGGAGAAAAAAAAAGAGTACCGATTCTTTGAACCAGATGAATAGCAGGGAAGGCAGAGCGAAGGCATGGGAGAAAAAGATGAGCACGTGCCGCTTGGTCCATTCGCGCTTGCCTCGCTTCGGCTTAGACCGGGCACGGACTCTTTTCCACACAGTAGTCACCAGACATCGCGACCAGTTCGCCATACAATTGATTCGACAATGGTATAAGCCTGTGTCACGGTTGGCTAAGAGCCACTACTCCCCCAATTTACCTTGACCAATATTTCGGGTCCATGTGGTCACTCCTCTTGTTCGTTCTTCTGGCAGCAGGGCACATCTTAGCTGTATCCCCCCCTTCCCCCTCCGAGTCCCCCCCTCTCTCGTCATCGTCGTTCCCAGCGCCCTCGATCACATCATCCTCGCCTTCTTCGCCATCATTTTCCCTCCCGTCGTACTTGTCCTCCGTTCTGACATCTAGCCTGGCAAGCTTGCCTTCCTCTGAAATTAAAACCTCTTCCCCACCCTTCTCAAGCCCTCTTAGCTTATTCACGAGTAGCTCCGTCCTTACCCAGCCGCCGCCATCTGGTATCCCCATTAATTCGTACCCCTTCGTGCCATTCCCATCTCCATCTTCGGAACCTCCAATCCCCGGCGTATACCCCTTGGCTTCACCTAATACTCCCCCACCTGTCGATATTCCTGCACTAGTCCCCGATTTCACGCCAGCGTGGGACAACGCTTACGAAAGGGCCAAAGCTAAGGTAAGCATTCGGCTAGTTGGACTGTTTTTCTTGGAACACGACCATCCAACAAACGCGCGATACTTCAGACGCGTAGTATGTCTTTTCGTTGTGGAGGGATAACATAATGCACGTGACACATTGCGGACACCTGACTTTACATTTTATCCAAACTGGCAATAACGCGTGCTTATTGGATTTAAGATTGCGACTTTCACACTCGAGCAAAAAGTCAATATCACCACTGGCGTGGGCTTGGCTGGTGGCCTCTGTATTGGCAACACACCTCCTGTAGGTGATTTTCCCGGCCTATGCCTCGAAGATTCTCCACTCGGCGTGCGTGCGGCAGATTTTGTGACTGCTTTCCCCGCTGGCATCAATGCTGCGACTACGTAAGTCTTGACGTTATTTTGTACTCCTTCTGATTTTTTGAGAAATCCAGATGGAAACGTTCGCTTATCCGTGCACGTGGTGTTGCAATGGGACAAGAACACATCGGCAAGGGGGTAAATATCGCACTGGGCCCGATGATGAACATGGGCCGTATTGCCCAGGGAGGTCGTAACTGGGAAGGTTTCGGCGCTGACCCGTTCTTAGCAGGCGTTAGTGCATACGAGACGGTCCTTGGTATGCAGTCCGCTGGTGTGCAAGCATGCGCGAAGCATCTCATCAACAAGTGAGTACCTCTTAGGATCAGACTATAGTCCACGGTGACTCAGTTGCGAGACAGCGAGCAGGAGCACAACCGTTCTCAGGAGAGCTCAAATGTCGATGACCGCATTGAGCACGAAATTTACGCTGTGCCTTTCCTTCGCAGTGTCATGGCCGGCCTCGCCTCTGTCATGTGCTCCTACAACCTTGTCAACGGGACATACGCTTGCGAAAACAACAGCACGCTGAATGGCATCCTGAAGGGAGAGTTCGGCTTCCGGGGCTTCGTCATATCTGATTGGTACGCTACGCCGTCAACCATCAGCGCGGTCACTGGGTTGGATATGACGATGCCTGGTGACATCACTTTCGATTCGGGCACATCTTATTTCGGCGCGAATCTCACCGCGTACGTTAGAAATGGCACCATTTCAGAGGAGCGTGTGGACGACATGGCCACTCGAATTCTCGCCTCCTGGTATCTCCTCGGTCAAGACTCGCCCAGCTATCCAAAGCCTAACTTCAATGCTTTTCTACCACTTGACGAGGCGACGAATGAGCATATCGATGTGCAGGACGACCACCATATTGTGGTGCGCGAGATCGGCGCAGCTAGCGCGGTGCTTCTGAAGAACGTAGATGGCGCGCTTCCGCTCAAGAAACCCCGCAAGCTCGTGTTGATCGGGTCTGATGCTGGCCCGGCGCACGTTGCGGGGCCAAACGAGTTCTCCTATCAGGGCGGCGTCGATGGGATCTTAGCTATGGGATGGGGATCTGGGTAAGTGGATTTAGGTAGGGACAGCGAATAGGATGACTCACACTCTGCGCAGAACTGCATCGTTCACGTACTTAATTTCGGTGTGTGTTTCACATCTGCCTGTTTTTCTCACCCACTAAGTCGCAACTGATCTCAAATCATTGAATAGCCATACGAGGCTATACAGGCTCGCGCACGCAAGGATCACACTTCCTTCTCTTGGTTTTTCGATGACTTCGACCTCGTCGGCGCGAGCTCCGCTGCTGTACAGCAGGATGTGGCAATCGTCTTCTTGCTGTCCGACTCCGGCGAGGACGGTCTTGTGGATGGCAATGAGGGTGATAGGTACGTATCCTTCCCCTTAAGCGCCGGAAATCTTGACTCTTGGCTACCCATCACTCAGGAATAACTTGACGGCGTGGAACAACGGTGACGCGCTAGTCCACGCGGTCGCGGCGAACAACAGCAACACGATTGTGGTCGTGAACTCTGTCGGCCCACTGATTCTCGAACCTTGGATCGACAACCCAAACGTGACCGCAGTCGTCTGGGCAGGTCTCGGGGGTACTGAGACGGGAAATGCACTCGTAGATGTACTATACGGTTTTGTGAACCCTAGCGGACGCCTTCCGTATACTATTGCCAAGTCGCCAGGCGATTATCCTGCACAATTCGTAACGGGAGGCACTGACGATGAGATCCTGAACATCACATATTCCGAGGGGTGCGTCATCTCTCCTCTCAACAACTATCGTGCAGCTCACTGACGCAATTTATTGCCATCAGCCTGTTCATCGATTATCGCCACTTCGATGCGGCCAACATTACGCCGCGATACGAGTTCGGCTTCGGGCTAAGTTATACAACGTTCGAATACTCCGACCTATCGATTATGCCGGTAATGGGTGGACAGGACCAAGACAGATGGCTCGAGGCGAACTGGGCAGCTGGCAAGCCTGGCCCACGGGTCGTCGGTGCTTCCACGGCGCTCTGGCTGCACCGCCCGGCGTTCAAGGTGACCTTCAAGGTGGAGAACACGGGCGCGGTCGCAGGGACGGAGATCGGGCAGGCATACCTGCACTTCCCTGAATACGCGGGCGAACCCCCGTCCGTCCTACGCGGATTCAGGGATGTCTACCTGCAGCCCGGTGAGGTGCAGAGGGTCACGATCACGCTTTCACGCTACGATCTATCGATTTGGGACGTCGCCAGCCAGTCATGGACACGCCCTGCGGGGACGTATGCACTCTCGGTCGGTGCGAGCAGCCGGGACTTCAGGCTGAAGGGCAACATTCCCCTCTGATCACTCTCTAATGTTTTCGCGATTTAACTAAGAGCCAGATAGTGTGGTGGGTCTGTTGGACGGCCCAACAATCTGCCAGCTGAATCCCTACTTTATTTTCATGTGGATAAAATTATGGTTGGACACTACCGCTCCCTGTCACGCATTCGGACAATCTATGGCTAACTCTATTATGTTGCCATACAACAAGTTACGCTCGTTATCTCTAGAATCACTGTACTGTGTCCACGGCTCTCTGTTACGACCCTTCCGGAAGGCTTGAAGATATGCAACGGATTCACGGGAAAGCTGAATCAAGTCCATTGATAAAAGGTTATCATAAAACATCTGGGACCGTCTCGCTTGTTTGTTCCGTAGCGTCCTTAAATAGCGATTTTACAATTTGCTGTCGTCGGGGGCCACAGGCATCTTCGGATGCAGTATCCCCGCTAATGTTGCGCACCTGCACATCCACACCGTTGTCCAGGAATAACCGCCGCACACCTTCCTGGGATCGTTCCCACCAACCGACTAATGTTTGATGTAGTATGATCGATTCCTCGTCCCTCCGGGATTTGACCTCCGTACCCACCCCGAGTAGGCCTAATATCTGATCAATCCCGGACCTACTGCCGGCCGCTGCCAAATGTAGTGCAGTGTTTCCGCTTTTGTCACGCACATCAGCATCTGCGTCGTAGTCCAACAAAAATTGCACGACATCAGGGTTTCCACTTCTCAAAGCTCTGAGAAGGAGGGTATGCCCATTATCATCTCGGACGCTAACTTCGTCAATACGCTCGAGTAGTATCCGAGTGGCCTCGAGGCAACTGTGGCCACCTTGTGCAGGTGCGGAAACACAGAAAGCCAAAGGAAGAAGCCGAAGAAAACAAAAGACCCCGGATCACGGGATCTCTTGCGAGATTTATACATAATTTTAACTTGGGGTAATGACCTTGCCACGTCTTGCTATGCAAGGAAATGCATCAACTTTCGTGTGCACATCGTCTATTCATGTATCTATGCGATTTTCGCCTTGAAACTAATTACGTCCCAGACTCGGAATACTTTTTCACGTGGCAGGGAAGGACTGGGAGGTTGCACAGTCGCACATCCAATTGGCAGCTACCACCGAGGCAGTGACAGGTGAGACACCCGCGGGGATCTATCTCTGTTTTCGCGAAGATCATGTCGCTCTGATGACACGAGAGTGTATTGTATGGGCTTCACCCAATAAGCCCCAGTCTCTTTCAACTTGCCTTAACGCCCCGTTCTCTCTGAAACTCTGGCCTTCTAGCTTCAGGTCCTTGACCTGTGCATGCTGCTTAAATCCGTTGCATCGTCTCGGTGGATATCATGCGCCATCACATTCTCTTTGCTCTTTCTATCGTCCTCACTGCGTCCCTCAGCGTCCTCGAAACGTCCTTTACCCCACGTTGGGAAGACGTGCAGGTAAAGCACAGCTGGAGTCTTGTGCCGGATGACTGGACGAACCTGGGTCAACCAGCTACCGATACCACCATCGATCTCCACATCGCACTCAAGGCCCAAAACGAGAGTGCTTTGACTGATGCCCTTTATGAGGTCAGCAGTCCCGATCATTCAAAGTGCGTCCTCTCCACCACTCGCTCACGTATGCCGTACCAACGTGTATCACTACTCCGTGAAAGATATGGCAAACACCTGTCAAGAGAGCAGGTAGCTGAGCTTGTCGCGCCGCCCACAGAGGTGCTCAAGCTCATCAACGCCTGGCTCGAACATCACGGCGTACTCCCTTCCACCATCTCAACGAAACACGGCGGCAGTCAGGTGACACTCATCGGGATACCCGTGTCGCAGGCCAACGATCTCCTGGGAGCGTCGTACCAGCTCTACCACCATATCGGTACTAACACTACCGTTCTCCGTACGCTCAGCTACGGGCTTCCTGGGGCGCTATTCGACCACGTGCAAACCATTTTACCGACCACAAACTTCGGCTCTCCGCACATATCTTGGAGGAAGTTGCCCATTCAACGCTATGGGCAAGCAGCGGCGCATGCAAAGGTCCTGTCGAGAGATATCACGCCAGCATCACTACGTTTGCTCTACAGGACATCTGCTACGTGCCCTCCGCGGCGAATTGGAACGTGATCGGGGTTGCGGGATTCAAGAATGAGTACCCGAGCCCAGAAGACTTGATGATATTGATGAAGGAATATCGTGCTGACGGCTCCTTTGCGACTTACACCGTCGTGCTGGTGAAAGACGGAGCGTACGATCCGAGCAACCCATCAATGGAGCCGAACATCGATATTCAGTTCAGCTTGGGCATAGCGTACCCGACACGGGTTATATTCTATAGCATCGGCGAATCCTCGGAGGATCGGCTCATATCCTGGCTCGAATATATGCTTGATCAAGTGAGCGTCCCGCAGACGATACTCATCACTTATGGCTTCTACGAGCACGTGGTTTCGTTGGATTATGCGACGTATGCGTGCAACCTGTTTGCGCGGCTCGGTGCACGTGGCGCTAGCGTTCTCGCCGCCAGCGGCGACGACGGCGTCGGACCAGAGAACTGCCAATTCAAAGACAGCTACGGCAACTCGTATATCCGGTTCCTCCCCACCTTTCCCTCAACTTGTACGTGTAGCGTTTTCTCTCTTCCTGACAACAGTACATAATCGCTTACTCATCACACCGGCTACGCTCTCGAAGGTCCCTGGGTCACCAGCGTCGGCGGAACCATGGGCCACGACCCGGAGGTCGCCGCACGTTTCTATGGCGGTGGTTTCTCCAGTGGTGGCTTCTCTGCCTACTTTCCACGACCGCTGTACCAGGACCCCGCCGTGCCCGCCTTCTCCAGAACCTCGGTGGCCGGTATTACGGCATGTATAAGTGCGCGTTCATCACCTCCCATTCTCACGTTTCTAATATGTGCAGCGCTGGGGGCCGTGGCGTTCCCGATATCGCCTTACAGGCGATGGCTTACGAAATGGTCCTCAAGAGGCAACCATTCGCCATGCAAGGGACGAGCTGCGCGGCGCCGGTGCGAAATTCCCTCCTCGAAGTTATTCCAGCGCTCTTTTAACCGACAATTAAACGTGTAGGCCGCAGCAGGCATCATCGCCTTGCTGAACGACCACATGATTTCAAGCGGAAGGCGGCCGCTCGGCTTCCTCAACCCCTGGCTATACGGCAGTGGACTCTCTGGCCTCAATGACATCACATTGGGATCGAATTCGGGCTGTAACACCGAGGGATTCTCAGCTATTCCTGGATGGGATCCTGTGTGTAGTTCCTTCATCTTTCGATGTTGGTTGACTCTTCGACTCTCAGGTCACAGGTCTCGGGTCACTTGACTTTGCCATACTGGGGGAGCTACTTAGTTTTGAAATTTAGGCAAACCCGAACGCCACAAGCCGACCTACGTACTCAGTAGCAACACACTTGTCTCCATAGGATACTCACATTCCGGGCATGATACTGCCCATGTGCGGGCTCTAAATCGACGTAGAGGGTAGTTTGTTGAAGTCTTGGGGCTGTCTAGTAGGCTGAGACTGGAGGCGTTTTATAATAGAAACGTTTTCCACAATAACACACCGTGAATGAGGTAGCTCTCAACGTTGTAAGCTCTGCGGTGTGTGCGTTCGAGAAATATTCATTTCACACAAGTTACTGTACTGTAATCAGTCTCAGCAGCCTGAACGAGTCCACCAGTCTGCAATAGGCCATCAACCAGGCATTGCAACACTTCTACAGTAAGTACCGACCTGTATTGGACCTGTACTGACTCCAGTATCACGACCATTTCACAAGCAGAGTATTGTGACGTGATTACTTTATGCACCATCACGCGAAGCACCTTCACGCAATGATTTCCACGACTACCAAGTTCATCTCTGCCATGGTGCTCAGCCTAGCCATTGCGGACTCACTGTCACCGCTACACATCTGATGTCTAAAGCGTTCAGATTACTTCAACTAATCCGACAGGCGATCCGAGTCTGACGTCGATGAGGTTGTCCTGCCACAAAATATTCGACAAAAGCAAACGGCGATTGCTCTTTCAACTTTTGCCCCTGACATATCTGCACTCGCACCGCGTAGGCGGCCGTTTGGATGCGAGAACGGTCGAAGCCTGACCAGGGCTGGGCTAGTACTACATCTTGGCTGGCATTGTAGAACACGCACACGGCACGTCGTTTCTACCGTGACCTGACAGCGGCCACTCTTTGTTTTTCCACACTCCATTACATCCTTTCTCTTTGTCGGGATAAATAATCTACCGGCCATATTTTTCTGTCTTATTGCAAGTTTGCCTCCCCCAGAAATATATTTACATGATTGCGATTCTGAAAATGCAATTTTGGATGCCCTATCACAGCTGTTGACGAACTCCGTGCTCAAGGAAGTTCAAGAAACAAGGGAAGAAGTTTCTTGAAGTTGGGCGTGCCCACACCTTTCCATCGTGAGAATACGATAAGGAAGCTGCCTGCAGGGAAAAATCAGGAAGAACGACATACCGGTGACGGGATCCCAGCCCTTCGTACTTTGTAGATGTTTAGCGACTAGGTACAGGTAACAGGAGTATATACGTACGCATTAAAACCATCCGTTCCTTCAGGCACACGTTTGAGTATAACGAGCTCACTCTAAAGTAAGGACACATACCACAACCCGGGTTGTTTCCAGAGGTGATATCATTGAATGCCTGTGCAAACGTATCGGAGTAGATTGCAGGATTGATGAAGCCTGCCGGGCAATATAAAGGCATCTGGCTTCGTGCAGTCAGGTGGAAAAACCGCAAACTTACCAACAGGTCCCTTCCCCGCAGCAATCCTTGCATCATTGATCATGGTAATCATCGATCCTACGACAGGTGTGGAAGCGGAGGTCCCCGACAATAGATAGAAAACGCCTTTTATGGCAGTGACAAAGTTCGCCCTGCGTGAAACAGTCAAATTGAATATAGTTCGGGAGCCATGTATCATACAAAGCTCACCCATTGACGGACAAATCTGGGAAGCCTCGTGCCTGGGGGAGAGTATTTACCAGCCAGCCAGCCAAAATATCAGACTAGCACCGCTACCTTTCCAGACTTGTTGAACTGAGCTGCGCTGTAGGGCGTGGGGTTCTCTTTCAAATATTTGGCTACAGCTGCGACTTGGTATGACGGCGTCGAGAATATATCACTAAATCCTCCTCCGCTGAAAGAGAACTGCCAGGACGCGCTTTCCGGATCATCCAAAGTCGCGCCAGCATTCATTTGCGTGCTCCCGACAGAAAGCACGAATGGGCACGATGTAGGGAATTCAGGATTGAACCGAGTGCCACTGCCATCCATGCCTGAAGGTGTCAATGTAAGCCCCACGCTCGTCTTGGGTTTCTCACCAAACACGCTTACCACTTGAGTTCTGACAAACACCACCAAAACCAGCCACCCCATCATCGCCTGAGCCGTATATAACAGTTGTCCCCATTAAACCAAGCTTTGCGTACTCGTTGCACTGGCGAATGGCGTATTGATGGGTGGTTCCACCCTCGTCCCGTCCATAAGAGACCGAAACAACGAAAGGTGGCTTGATTATGCCACAAGATTCTGGCTCTAAAGTGGAAAATTAGATTAATCCAAAGTCCGAAAGAATTTTGCCAACCATTGAAGCCCCCCGGGCGTGTGTCAGGATAGACTCCATCCTATACAAAGACATATCAGAGGTCTGCACATATAACGTTAGGGTGTACAGACCATGTCGGGAACATCCCCACCATCAGAAGTACAATAAGACAGGTCGATAGCGTCCAGCCAATTATCCAAGCCAGCACCTGATCAACATTAATGAGGTTGATTTCATAAGAAACTACCGCTAACCTTCCACGGGGTCACCAGTCTGCAGCAGAGTGATTGGCTGCGGATTGGTCAACACCATAGCATATTGTAGGTCTAAATCACTCCCTGCGTTGAGGGAGCGGTTTTTATAGGTAGTTTGGACGGCACCTGTCGGGTATCAGTTGCGTTTGAAATTCAGTACAAGTGACTCGCCTCCGTCGATAGAGACGACTATGGGTCTTTGCCCAGACTGAGTGTCCGAGAAATTCCTAAATAGTTGTGGTTATCATGGGTCTAGGCCGCCTGGCTCTGTGAAGAAGATTTGCACCTGAAGAATCGATCAAGATCAACGTCACGGTATGAGCTGGGGGTAAATTCAACTGAGGGGCCGTTCAATGGGACTATAAAACGATCCGGTTAAATGTTCACCAATTCCATAGGAATTCTTCTCAGTGGCCTTTGGTGTATAGTGAAAATCATACAGAGCACGTAGACACTCCGGGAAGATAGATTCGTTGCAATCTGCCAGCGAAGGCGTGGTGTAAACTTTGCCATTTGACGTCGGGCGACTCGGGCCGCCGACAACGAATGGCCCGTTTGGGTCGGCTCGTTTGCGTAGGCGCGCTACATCTTCGGGAACACGGTGGTTAAAGTGTACTGTCGGCTTGATGATCTCGAGGTGATCACTGATATCTTCTGGTACAGAGTAAGAAAGGCAGCCTTGAAACCGGTGCACCAATTAGCTAACTTGGTAGAGCTAGTGACCTACATACCAATCTGCTTGACGCCTGATGGGTGCTCGTAAGTATGGTATTCCGTATCCAGCAACTGCTCGGCCGTAGCCACTGTCACATCCAACTCGATCCAACCCTTGTTGGGTGATAGTCGTATATTTTCCTCAGCGAATCCAGAAGCATTGAGCCACTTTTGGATAGAGTACACAGTAGACTCGCTCGGTGCGAAGAACTCGACGACCATTTCTGGAGTCCAATGTTGGCCGTATGTTGGTGAATCGGGATGTGCGACATCCAAAAGCAGGTCTTCGAGCATGTGCAGATTCTGCTGCTTCATGCCAATACGCAGGGGAATGATATCATCTGCGTCTACCCTGTGAGACTTGACCCAACCTGCAGGTTCGACCGTGCGTCGTTCATGAACGACGTGGTTTGCACGTTCAAGTTGAGGGGTACCGGCTAGAGCTATTGAACAAATCGCTAAGAGCTTGAGAAGTTCCCACATGAGGAACAACGGGAAAGGTAGGGGAATGAGAGAGAATTCCTTCAGGGCACGTAAAAGCTGGACCTTTTGTAGGTGGGTGGCAGAGACGGATAACGAGTAGCCGGACCATCATGCCAGCTGTCATGCCACGCACGAAGAGACCTCGAACGGCCGAAGGTACTCCCATCCAGTGATATCTATACTCGATTCAACACATTCCGATTGAGCTTCCCCGTGTATTGCGAAGCAGACGCCGTGAAAAACTTTACAGACCGGATAAAACGCGAGGTTGTTATCCCCTTCAGTCGAACCGATGACATAGGACTTCCCGAAAAAAGAAACCCAAAATTGTACGAGGGAGTTAAGCTTCGCGTGAGACCATCGCGCTCGTGAGTCCGTTCAATTCCACTGCTGGGACACTCGAGAATTGGATGTGTTCCCTAAGAGGATAGACTCACAAATACCGGTAGACGACTTGATTACTATGATAACTTGAAGACGTGCAATGGGCTTTCCACGGCGTTGCATAAGCGTACAAGGTGAGTGTGGCGAATCCGGAAGAGGACTGATATGGCGAATTACCTAGTTATGAGTCGCTTTTAGTCACTACGCAGTGGAGAGCATTTGTTCGTGAATCATGATCTGGGTGAAAGTGGGTTATCTTCGCCTACCCCTTTATGGACGCCGCACATGATCTGAATTATTTATTCATAAAAATGGAAATGATACGAAACCGACCGCGGACGACTTGTAGACATCAGCGAAGATGATAACTCTCATCGGGGACAAGGGGGCGAGGTGCTCGAGCCATTCGAAGGCACCCTACACTTTAATTGCCTTGCCCGAGGTTATGGCAAGATGTAGGAATGAGACATCTGGCGGGAATGCCTTGAACGAAGGCCGCAGTGGCGTCGTGAGGTAGAAAAGGGAAGCCATATGACGCGTGGAATCTGAAGGCGCCGGGATCAACTAAATGCAGTTTGCACACCAAAAAAGGATCTCTAACGGTGGGGGTGTGCCTTGGCGCGGGGAAACTCTATGTGTTCCGCATGAAGCAAACGTGCTGGCACTGCTGCATAACTTGAGGTGTGGCTATGACTTGGACATTTAAATTCGTTGTAAGCCTGAGATAGTAGAGTCGTGCTATCAACTTTATTGCCCAGATTGCTGTGGCCGCTATCCGCCTCCGAGTCCTGCGGCCGCTCCCGGGCCGCCCTTGGCCAGAGATGATTCCGGAAACCAAATTCTCTTTTCGAACACTCACTCGTCCCACCCACCAGGCCTCCTGTTCCAGTTACCTTATCACTAATATTCTTTTCTCCAACGGGTCCCATTCAGAAGAACCCGCGGGGTTTAATTTGCAGCGTGTTCTCCTAGTTGGTGTGTCTTCCCCCATGAAAATGAAAGCAGAAGGAGATGAAGGAACGCATTTTCCTCTCTCTGAAGTTCTGAACATCAATTTTAAGGAAACCCACGAGACAGGGAAGTAGCGATCGCACAGTCTGTGAACCTCTTGCCATCGCCAACCCATGGCGACTTCGGATTCACCTATTATGTTATCCGCACGGGCGGTCCTCTAAAAACTGTCAAACTCTCCTTAACTCAGGCAATAACACGAGTAAAATGCGGTAGTTCAACATTTTGTACCTCGACCTCAGCACACTCTTTAATAATAAGATATACATCTCAGATCTAGTGAGAGTTATTGAAACGATGACCTTAAACTAGTATCAATTATTATCAAAATTTGTCCATTTATTCCGGGAGGTTTTTTCTGATGTGTTCAAAGATTCTCCGAGCAACCTCTATGCTCTCAGAAGCAGCTGCGATATGCAGCGGAGTGCACCCGCTCTCGTCGTACGCATACACTTCTGCCTTCCAGTCCAGCAGCAACTGTACAGTGTCCGGGTCACCATCAGAAGCTTTGTGTAATGGTGTAGATCCGCCGTCGTTCCGAGCATTGACTTTTGCGTTGTGTTCAAGTAGTATCCGAGAAACATTGAGGTTCCCATTAGACGCCGCCAAATGCAGCGGTGTGTTCCCATCCTTGTCGCGCGCATTCACATCCGCATCGCGTTCCAGGAAAAACCGCACAACGTCGTCGTGTCCTTGCGCTGATGCACAGTGTAAGAAAGTACCCCCGGTATCATCCCGGGAATTGGCGTCCGCCTTGTGCTCCAACAGTATCCGGGCGACGTCGAGTTGCCTACTGGTCATTGCGAAATAGAGTGGAGAGCTTCCTTTGTCGTCACATATACACGCATCCGCACCATGCTCCAGTAGTAAACGCACAACGTCAAGGTGTCCCTTCCACGACGCGTAGTGCAATGGGGTACGTCCTTCGTAATCTAGGGCATTGGCCTCCGCATCGTGTTCGAGTAATAGCCGAGCAACCCCGAGGCGTCCATTGGGCATTGTCATGTGAAGTGGGGTCCAACCTTTCGCTTGCCGAGGGTCTACTTCCACACGGCTGTCGAGTAGCCACCTCCCGATGTCGGTGTGTCCCTCTTGTGACGCAAGGTGCAGCGGAGTCCAGTTGTCTGCGGAGCGAGCTTTTATGTCAGCGCCACACGAAGCCAGAAGTTGTGCAACCTCGAGGTGTCCGCCGAGCACAGACGCGTGTAATGGAGTGCCGTATACGCCGCCCCAGGTATTCAGATGTGTTGGGTGTTTGACTGTCATGCGCTCTACCAGACCACGGAATCCGCTCTCCGCAGCGAAGTATAAGGGAGCCGCCGGAGGTGGTTCAGTTCTTGGCTGCTCAGACGCGGAAAACCTCAGGAGATCGTTTAAACCCTGTATTCGGACCCATGCCGAGAAATGTGGCCTGCCCATGTCAAGGAAGTGATCCATTGTGTCCGTGATTCCTAACTCCTCGTTCGCGAATTGAGCATGCTTGACCCAGTATTCTGCAGCATATCGAACAAGAGGCATGGATTTGCTCTTTTCATTGGCTTGGTCGTCCAGCTGGAGTAAGACGCAGAGGCAAGCCTGGGCAAAAGTCGCATTGGCAGGCTCGAGGGGGATATGAACCTTTGAACTCGCGAGGCGATCCGAGATTAGAAATTCTTTTACGGAAAAATGGGCGAACTGAATAACTCGGGAGCCATTGTCGATGATTACGTCCACCAAACTGGAACAGGCTGACACAACAATCTCTTCTTGGTCCTCCCATCGCCACTCCACGTTAACTGCGGGGATCTCTCCAGGGTTAAACTCGACTGCAATCGCCTGCGCAAGCTCCTCGACTCGAAGTGGCCGAACAGCCACCGTGAGATATTGAAAAAGTCGATACGCGTACTCCCAGATCATTTCGTTGATCCCGTCCACGATGCGCGCATATGTCTCGTCCAGTGACTTGGGTAAATCCTTGAGGGTACGACACACATCGGCGGGGGCACATTTCCGCAAAACATCCAATTGGCAGATAACCCATCGAAACCTGTGTAAGAGTACTGTGAGATAGTTATACGAATATGAGCCTTCGGAGATGGTCTCACATCCCGCCTGCGTTCTCTGAGAGTGTCTTGATGACTAGATCCTTTTCCGTATCTGGCCATCCTTTCATATTTTTGTCCGACCGAACGAAAGAAATGACATATTCAATAATGTCTTGTTTTTGTCCGCGTTGGTCGTGGAGGGATATTTCTTGCAATATTTCTTCGGTCGCCAAAGGCTCAAGCACTGTGCATATGTCGAATTCGGGACGACTCGTGACACATAGGCGTAGATTTGGAAGGCGAAGCTCGACAAGTTCTTTCACTAGCTCCAGGACCTTTACACGTGGCGGTGGTACGCCGGAAATATTGGGACACTCGTCGAGAGCATCCATCACGAGATAGATAGGCTCTGGGCCGGCTTTTGCGAGCATAGCCTTGAGACATCGGAGAAGTGAGGCGACAACCGGTTTCTGTGATCCATTTCCATGTTCCAAGTATAATCCGCGAAGGACGTCACAGAATCGTTCAGATTGATTCGAGAGTTGGACAAGAAGGGACAATAAAAGAGCACGGGAATCTTGTTTTCCCGTGTCCTTGAAATCGAAAAAGAAATACGCCACGGAACCTGAGCTGTTCTGGAGATCGCGGATAATCACGGAGCTTGTCAAGTGGGTAAGATCAATGGGGAAGCAACGTCAGGGTGCAACATACCTAAGAACACTCTTCCCAGAGCCAGCTATGTACCAAGGGTGGCATCAGCGACAATTAAAATAGAAGGGGTAACAAGATATGTACGCGTTCCGTGAATCCATAATAATGAACCTGACTTTTTCCAGCCGGCGAAGATTGTATCTTTGATGAACCAGGTTGCGGTACCCTCGTGGTAGACATGACTCGCAGCTTTGTAGTTGACAGATATATCGGGAGGAGAAATCCAATTGCTAAGGTCTTGGCGTACTCCATTCACTGTAAGGAGTCTTAAGTTTTCGTGATCACCAAGTGTGAGATTATGAGACAACGAACATAATAGGTTGCCCGCTTCGATGGCCAACTGTTGAATGGCCGCTTCGTTTTCCTTTGCGACTTGGAAAAGGTCAGGATATAATGAGCTGAGTAAACGGGAATTCCTCACCCTCGTTGGCTAAACTGGCATTCTCGTTGATGCCCTGCACCTTGTCACCGACTCCTTGTACCTCGACGCCAAGGTCCACCACCTTCTTACTGACGCCCTGTATCTTCGTATCTATGTCTTCTACTTGCTTATCCACGTCATCCAGTCTGTCGTGAGTTCCGCGGACGTTATTCAAGATCTCTGTTGCTGCCATAAGTGCTTCCTCTGGCATCAATTTGTCTAGCCTATCGAGAGCGTCCTCGACGTCCTTCTTTCCGGCAAGCTCCTCGAGGTGCTTCTCTGCGCGAATATTGGTTTTTGCAGATAAATGAACACGGAAAGACGTACTCGTTCGCCCTTGCCCAATCCCCTCCGTCAAGATGCCAAGAATCGTGAGAATCTCGACCATGATCTTCACTATGATATCTTTCATAACCGCCGTCGGTCGGGCCTCCACATATGCCTCGAGACGCCGAAAAAAGCGTTCGATGCGGTCGAAGATATCTACCAGAGTATCTTGGCTAGCCCGAGAATCTTTGACAGCCTAAGAGGAAGCTGCGTTAGCGATGCCCACATGCCAACTCAACGCGCAACGCGATGCTTACCTCGAGGAGAACGCCGATCCCGGTAAAAATAGCGGTCGCCGGTGGGAATACCTGTAGCGTAAGTTACATCAGAGAGTAGGACACGCGTCGCTCAACCTCTAGCAATTACCAGTCCAACCGCGCCACCTATGGTCTCGGAGAATGAGCACAAGACGTTGACAGTTGGATCCAGCCATTTTGTCAATTTTCGCCTGCAGGTTGAGATGTATCGAACGTCTTGGCTTGGGCTTGAAGTAGGTCGCGAATGGCACCGGGAGAGGCGCAGGACTGAAGCTGGGCGGCCAGAGGGTGGGAGGTAATGTCTGTCTTTGTTTCCTTTCGTACGCTTCCAGAGAGTCTCTGAGGATCTCCTCAAATGTGGTAGAGGAAGGGGTAGAAGAGGGAATTTGCGACATGTGGGTAGTCAAATGAGGGGTCTATAGTTGCGGGGATAGAACAGGAGAATCTCAAGTGAGGAGCTTGAAGGGCACTCGGATAGTCGATTATATGGTGCCCTAGTCTGCGCCAACCTGTTGCGGACAACATCTTGGCACCGTCACGAACGAAAATTTCGCACAGCACATGAATTAGACTGGGGCGTCTTGTCTTCAGACCAAGGTTCAGAATGTGACAGATAGCCGCCGAATGCCCACAGGTCGATGGCGTCCATGTTAGACGCGCCATACATACGATAACAATCAACGCTAAAACGAGACAGGAGAGGCCCGACACTAAGAGCCATTGCTTAGTCTGAGAAAAAGATGAACCTGTTGGAGGATAGAAAAACTGAACATAGAGCGTTGAACGTTGAACCACTGCCAGTGCATCATGATGACCACTTCGACGGAGCGCGACGCGCAAAAGTACACAAGTGGATGAGATAAGCAACTTTAAGCTGTCCCAATTTGGTGGCGGAGCTACCCGTTCACACGATAATAGCGCGTTGACGTACACCCATCGCCTTGTCTTGTTCGATATTCATACCGTATTGGACCCACAAAATACAACAAGTGATCCACATGTACAACACAGCTGCACGCATTTGGAGAATTGACGCGAGAGAAAACTGGCACTAGTCGCAAGGTCATGCGACTTAACTAACAAACCTTTGTGGGCCTCTTCCTTGGCGTTTCATTTGCACCGTCCGAAAAAGCGAACAATGGAAAGTACTTTCCTTGAGACGTTACGTATCCAGCTGGACCTCTGAGTCCGGATCTTGCGCGTTGCCTTAAACAAATAGGAGTAAGCTATAACTTAACAATGTTTGCGCATCTCGATGGCTTGTGGCTTTGGCAAACAGGTGGAGAGGCAATTGGGAAGAGTGGGCGTTCGAATGGGCGATGGTTTAACGCAGGGTCGCAAGGTGGGAGGAATGCGTGCCAGGTGATCGATAGTAACCAAACATGGCCTTGAACGCACCACGGCACCTTGAAATACAATAGAAGATGAACACCAGTGCCGCATGCATCGTGAATCGTGCATTGCTACCAAGCATTGTAAACCAAATGATAGATAGCCCAATGTCCATGAACAAGATGGTCCTCGCCGCTGAGTTTGATCGTCACTGCAAGCGGGGCCAAGAGCGGGGCTGACCATCCCGGGCCGGGAAGCCGGTTCTGGTCGCCCCAAATCAGACCTCAGGAGACCTGTTACAGTACTGTACAGGAGGACTTTGTTCCCAAGTGAAGCGAATGAACGCCAGCCCGGTTCAAGGAACAGTTGTCATGGAGAGTGTGACCTGGAGCGATGTGTTCAATCAAGTGTTCAATAGACTCAGGGTTTGCCCTGGAAAAATGCACGAGGGCCCGGGGGACAACTGGTACAGTATTCAAACAGGCGCAGATCGAGCGCCCTCCTATCAATACACACATACAAACACTTGTTATTGTACATGCACTCCAACAACTAACGCCTCACGCGTCTTCGCCAGGGCGTTCCACCGTCACCCAACTATCCGTCTTCCCATGCCCCTTCGCTAGCCTACCGAAACCATCAGCATTCCTCGCCTTCCACAAAGTGAAAAACACCGCAAGCAGGGGCGGGGGCTCAAACCTCGACGCTCACCCATCCTTCGCAAGGACCAGCTTAACCGTCTTAACCTCAAACCCACGGAACTTGAGGCGAACTACGACACCCCCCACGAGAGGCGCCTCCTCCTCCTCAGCCATTGGCGCTTCCAGCGCGAGCGCCTCTGCGCCTTCGTCGTCCTCGAGGAGGTTAGTCGAATACGCAGCGACGACGCCGGGGACGTTGACCTGCAATCCGACAGTCGCGTGTCCGCCGTACGCTTCGTAGAGACGCAGCACGATCGTGCGCTTCCCGTCTGCGTCCGAGTCGAGGTCCCCGCGCTTGAAAGTCTCCAAAAAGACGCTGTGGTCGTTTCCGAATATCGCGAATGGTACACGTGCAGGAGCTGCTGCGGCTATTGCGCCGCCGTCGGGGGCACAGCGCACTACCAGTGATATCGGCGTAAGCACGGGTGGGCGAGGCAGGAGGGGCTAACATACAGTGCAGAGGAGAGTTGAAGAGGTAAGCTGCGATTGGTACTTTCGACTGCAAGAAATGGCCGCGGTGCGGCATAACAGCCCACGAAAACTCATGCTCGCCTAATAATAATTTCAGAAAACAGCAAAAAAGGTAGCGATAATCACCCCCACCTTGGTCCTGTTCAGCATCGGGAGCAGTCGCCGCACGCAAAAGCGAGATTCGCAAGACGTTGCCCTGGCACGAAAAGCCGTACTTGGACTCGGATAGTATAGCCACGCCATAGCCGTACTCGCTGAGGTCGGCGAACTTTATGCGTCTGTAAGAGTCTGAGCCCTCGAAGAAAGCAGTAAGTACGCACCTTGTGCCCGCATACTTCGAACTTGGCCGCGTCCCACGTCGTGTTCTTGTGCGTAGGGCGCTGGACGTGCCCCCACGGCGTCTCGTAAGTCGCCACATCACTGTGGATGTCAAGCGGTAGCTCGACTATGACCGGTCAGTGCGCATAAGCCGCGACCCTAATTCACTAACTCACATTTCAGGAACTCGTGTCGCTCGTGCCAGTCCACTTTGGCACTGAATGTGAGTTGATTGAATAAGTCAGCTAATTCGGTCAATTAGGTCCAAGTCACGTGACGCAGAATTGAGGGGAGTCGTACCTTCAGAAGAATCAAGCGTGATCTAGTAACCCGGCCAGCGTCGATTAGCAAGTACGAATCTCAGTCGGGTTGGTGCTTACTGTCGTCGTGATCTTGCTCTTCCCATACTCGACATCTGTCACCACTGACGCACGGAGAGGCCCAGATGCGACGACCTTGGCGTTCGAAAATTTGAGTCGCTCCCCTTTCTCCAAATGGTGTATCTCAACGTCTAAACAGAAGTGTAGAAAATCATGAGTCGCGGTAGTTCACGTGCGGAAAGACTCAACGTACCCCACGCGTCCCAGTAGTTCGGAATATCCTCAAAGATTGCCAGACCGCCAGTCTCGCCATGCGGAATGAGCTCGCGTCTGGAGATATCCCCAGTCTTACCGGCCACCAGCGTAAAGACATGTGAGAGAAACGTACTGAAGCTGGACGTCGAAAAGGCTCGTAATTCGGCCCTCAGATACAGTAAGCCGCACGGTCTCGTTCTTCAACACAAAGTGTTCGCCGTTCGTGCTTTCCGCCGTGACGCCTATACCCGGTTGTCGACATATTTCAACAATGAGGGGACGGCGCACCTTTGAGGTCCCGGTAGCTAATCTGGCTCGAGAGGACAAGCCCTCCGCCCAGGCCACCTTCCAATAGCGCGTACCCCTCTGTACCATCGCTCGTCGCCTGCAGCATATTTCCGTAGCAAATCCCTCTTATATATGGGACGCGCACGATGTCACGCCGAGCGAATGGCGTAGTGTTGTGTGCGAAAAGCGTATGCGGCCCAGATGCAGAGGAGTGCGGGAGGGAACCCGGATAGATCACACGCAGCGCTTCTTCGGTGAGCGCTTCGGTGTCTACGCGAACCTCGGCGTACAACTTTTCAGCGTCCTCGTATACCATGCCGCTAAACGAGGTCACACCGTGATTAGAGCTCAGACGGGGAACAAGAGAAACGAACGCACATAGCGGAACCCGGGAGGACTGCAACAATATCCAGTGTTAGAGTATACCACTACGCGTGAGAACAGGACTCGAAGCGCACCGTCATGGACTATACAGACATCGTGAGTGAGTATATGCGCCGAAGAGTGGAGAGAGGAAATGGGTCCGTACATTGATTTAGAAGCACCTTTTCCCAGCTATCGTCGAGTTTCTGCTTCGGGTATTTGTATTTATCCCCCCTGTAGATCGAAGCGAGCGTCGCGATATGCTGAACGATTCAGAAAAAAGTCAGAATCGACCCCGATTATGACACGCAGCGCACACCTCGGCATCGCGAAGCAAAATTTCGGATTTACGATTCCCCTTCTTGATCGAACCTAGTCACTCAAATTAGAATCGTGATGATATATAACGCTATAAGAATTTTCACACACCATGCGACGTATACGTCCCGCGGTGGAACTACATGTAATGTCAGAACATTCCCAGACATTGGCGAATGGGGCCTACCTCGAGGTACAATTCCCCACGCCAGGTTGGCAGCTTGAGCCCACCATCCGAGCTCGTCTTGAGATGGTCGTAAAAGTCATCGACGGAGGGACCCATAGTCACAACCGGAAGTTCTCGGGACGTGTTCGCGGTTCCACGGAGGCGACGAAGCTGTCATGAGATTAGCGATCGGCGATTGATTCTGTGGGACAAGGTGGAATGCCGCACACTTTCCAGCATTTTTGCCAGCGGACCGCCACCGCCATCCCCATTTCCGAAAACGAGGAGCGACGTCGAACTTGATTCGAGGTTCTGAGGCGAGTTATTATTAGCGGTTGATCATAGGCGCAAGCTGGCTGCCGTACCTTGTGATTTGTGAGTGCCTTCTTAATGTCATCGCCGGTTGCCTGTGCGCAGTACGTATCTGAAGTACAAGTGAATGGGTGGACTATCGCAATCAGGATGTGGGGACGTACCGACGGGCGTCATGTGACACAATACCTGCGTGCCGTCGATCCCAGCCCAATTGAAAGTTGAGTGCGGGAAAACGTTGATATTGTTCCTAATAGCGCGGGTAAGTCATCGAAGAAAGGGAAAGGCATGCATGCACCTACCAGCTCAGCTTTTGCGTGAAGAAGTAATCCATGCCCGCGCCACGAATGATCTGCGGCAGCGCACCAGTGAGGCCGAAACTATCCGGGAGCCAAGCAACGCGGGATCGCTTCCCAAAGCGCGACTCGAAGTATCGCTGACCAAAGATGAGCTGCCGTGCGAGCGCCTCACCGGACGGCATGTTCGCGTCATTCTCAACCCACGATCCGCCGATTGGGTAGAACTGTCCCGAAACTACTTTCTCCCTTACCCGCTCGAAGAGCGGAGGGTATAGCTGCTCGAGCCATTTGAACTGTTGTGCAGAAGAGCATGCGAAGCGGTGTTCGGGGTAGCGGTCCATAAGGTCGACCTGCGTTGACCAAGAACGTGCGACCTTTTGCTGCGTGACGCGGAATGGCCAGAGCCTGCGCTTCTGTCAGTAAACGCGTCTCATAATCGAAGAAACCCGCGGGGCGCCCACCAGGCGGTATCGATGTGGCAATGACCGATTCCCCAGACCTGCGCCACCTCTGGCCCGTCCTTGTAAATCGCCGCGCCACGTTCCTCCCAGTTCTCACCAAATACTTCGTCCGCAAGCTTGCGCGCGGCTATTAGGCTCTCGGGGTCGTTTTTACGGAATGTATTCATGATCGCATTTGCGACGGTAAGAGCCTTGTTTTGGAGCGTCGAGTTGCCCGGAAGAGTGTCGATGAGCTGGCGAAGGGCAGTGAAGTCCCATAGAAGTCCCCAAGCGGGCATGTTGGGAACGACGAGGTCAGCCGAAGCTACTTGGAAGTACCGATTGTTCTGGAAACAAAGTGAGGAATCGAAGTTGTGGAGAAGAAGTAGAAGGACGGACATCAGGCGGCTGAATGGTGTCACCGTTCCAGGGAACGCCGAACATTCCATTGCAGCTGGCTTCTGCGACGAAAGAGTGGGTACCCTTCTTGCGCGCTTCGGCTGGTATAATGTACTCGACACGCCTATCACCTCCAAAAGCTCCGGTAATGCCTGCATTGATATCGTCTTAGTGCTGAGATAAAGTGTCAGACGGTGAAACTATAGACCTTGCAACGGCGTTCCGTCGGTGGTGTAAATCATGGCCTCGCACCCTGGGTCAAACTCGACTTGAAGTACTTGAGCACAGCATGGAATACAACACATTGATAGACCTACATTGGACGCGTTCGTAGTCTTTCCATTCGGGTGGGATGTGGACTGTGATCTTGTACCAGTGATTGGTCTACATATGCCTGTCAAAAGCGTCACAATTATAGCGGGTAAAATGAGCTTGCCCCTGCATGAAAGAAAGAAAACTCAAGAGCACGACGACACGAGAATGATGGCTCACTCACAAGACGGCCCGATGGATTCACCCTTCTTAGCTGGATGGAACTCATGCTTGAGAGCCTCAGCGAAACTTGGTTTAGTGAGACCTGGTGCACTCCACCTCTGGAGTTCGATGTGTTTCGAATCATCTAATCGATGGGTGAAGAGGACCGATGAGAGATTGACATCGGCGAAGTGACCACCGGAGAAGTTGCCGGTGCGGTCCTTTGTGAGGCTCTTTATCCATTTGGCACCGGGTGAGAAGTTACGCTGTGGATAGTCAGTAGCATTGTCACTGCAGGGCTGCGAATGCGTGTGTCCTCCGCCCATAGCGACCGTCAGTATCGATGTCAAGGTCGTACGATGACGTCATGGTCACGCGCCGCCATTTAACCTATGTGCACGTGATCATCGCAGCCTAATTGAGCGTCGAACGCCTCGTGGCGACAATCAGCCATGAAGCGACTCTCATCGTCTTCATCAGCGAACACACTCTCCTCGCCCCGAAAAAGCAGAAAAGGTCCCCGTCCGTTTCTGAATCTGACACTTCTGCAGAGGAAGATCAGAATGATCAGGCTGTAGACGAGCAATGGGTAAAAGTCGAAAAGCGAAAAGCAAAAAAAGCAAAAAAGCTAGAGGTGAAACTGGACGTGTGTGTCTCTCACTTTTTCTTCCTCTCGAAGTCATCGCGCTGATACTACACAGGCTGCTCCCCGCGATTTTTATACGCGATTCCGGAGATTCGCAAGCGCAGAGATCCCGTTAGCATCAACGTACGACTTCTCCCATTTTTTCTCGTTCTGCGTAATAACACAATGATCAGGATGTTCGCGACCTTGTCCTCCATATCATAGCCGATTCCCCGCCACCAAGCTGGATCAGAGTGCAGAATACGCACAGCATACAAAAGCTTGTCGTCCTCCTCGTCCCTGGTTTGACATCTACAGTCCTATCTCTACCACCTCTTCCCACCTCAGCCACGGAGAACCCTAATCTTCCCATACCCATACCTCTCCCATCGGACCCTCCATCTTCACCACATCCGACTCCTGGCCTCCCTCTTCCGTCGATCCCCGCTCGGAAGAGGCTGCGGCACTTTATGGCGGCGTTCCGTTCATTTCACGCACATTTTCCCATGCATGTCCCACTCGTGCGCCGGGAGATGCAATACGCATGCACTCCGTCCTCAACACCTTTTTCCAGGCCCCTGTAAGCGGCGAGGAGAAAAAGAGACGCATACAGGAGCGCATTTCCAGTTCGTGTCTTTTGCTTCCCCTCGTTCCTATCGTTTACTTGTACTGCAGCGGAGCGCACGCAGAACAAGGGCCCTGTGCAGTACCTCTTAACCTTAGAGCAAATGGTCGAGAATGACTACCCCGTTCCTTCGTATCTTGCGGACGTATTCCAAAATCAGAAGGGTGGATAGAGACGCCTCAAGTTGCGGCCGATGCAGAAGGCCCTCGTGAGGTTTATGCGATCGACTGTGAAATGGTGCATTTTCTTACGCCAAGCAATTCACTGAAATAACACTCTTCCCAGTGCATGACAATGGACGGCAAGGCGCTCACTCGCGTTTGCGTTATCGACTTTTCTAAGGGAAATGTTGTATATGATCAACTTGTCAAGCCGCCGAGCGCAATCACAGATTATCTCACTCGGTAAGTTTGCAAGTCATTGATCTTTCTCGCACTTATCCCCAACCCAAGCTTTTCTGGAATAACAGCCGCAGCGCTCGACCCTGTAACAACGACGCTCGCCGACGTGCAGGCGCATCTTTGCACTCTGATAAAGCCTTCGGCGATCCTACTGGGCCATTCGCTCGAATCGGATCTACGTGCCCTGAAACTTTCGCACCCACACTGCATCGATACCGCACTAATCTACCACCACCCGCGCGGCCGACCTCTCAAGCCCGGACTAGCATGGCTTACACGCAAGTGGCTCGGGCGCATAATACAGGATCGCGGGCCTGGCGGGCACAACCCGGAGGAGGACGCGCGTGCGTGTATAGACCTACTGAAGGCTAAGATTAAGAACGGTACGTTCCTCTTGGTTTGTCCTGCTGCGACTGAGTTGACGATTTTGCCGACTTAGGGCCCGGGTACGGGGAGTTTAGGGCTGATTACGAACCAATCCTGGCGCGCATCGCGCGTTCACAATCACGCAAACGTGGATCGAATGGCGCACCCACGCGCACCGCGATCGTCGACCATGGCAACCCCGGCGCCTGGCACGGCACGTCAGCAACTGCGCCCGCGACAACTGTGGCGTGCGCAAATGACGCAGAGGTTCTCGATGGGCTGGTAGGAGCGCTGGATTCCCACGAGTTTATATTTGGGCGGCTGATGGGGTTGGCGGATGCTCTTGGATGTGCGTGACACTTCAATCTGTTCTATGCCATCGGTAGTTGATTGATTCATGCCAGGGATCACGCCCAAGCCGGACCTAGTCGTCGATGCAGAAAAACAAAATCCGACTGGCGCGGCAGAGACAAAGACGGAAAACGCGGAGTCCCCGCCTCCCCGAAGCCAACAACAGCAATGCCCTATTCACAGCCGTGACAAACCTCAACGCGCACCTGACAACCCTACACGCAGCGCTCCCATCGCGCACAGCGTTACTCCTCTTCTCGGGGCACAGCGACCCGCGCTCGATGTCCGCGCTCGCTGCACGCCGGGCGGAGTATCAAGCTAGCCAAAATCAGCGGCAGGGGGACCAGAGCGGCTCTGGGGCGGCTACGGGAACTGATAGTGGTGGTGGTGAGGCGCGTTGGAGCACGGCGGACGATCGGGCGTTGGAGGAGGCGGTCGTGAGGGCGCGGATGGGGCTGTTGTTCGTCGGGGTCAAGACGTAAGGGACGGTAGTCGATGAGTATGTCGATATTTTGGCTGTTTCCCTAAGGGTGTTGTGATTCTACGCCAGCCTGATGCCTCGAGTCACATTTTCCAAACAATTTTTCTTTGCTCATTTGCTTGTGGAGTCGCGTTACTTATCGCACCCACGACCTGGCAAGAATCTGTGGAACAAACCCCTACCTCAGGTACCAGTACTACCCTGCGCACTTCAAGAATGTCATAACCTACGTACGGTACGTCTGCCGGCAAGCCTTCATTCATCCCCTCGCTCTCCCACAATGACGGGCAAGACAGTCGGACGTGCTAGTAATATAATATCTAAAGGTCTTATAAAGTTATAAATAAGTCGAAAATCATTATAAGAGATGCATTTATCCAATTATGTTTTGGTATAATTTGATTTTAAGAATTAAATAATAATAACTTAGCATCATGGCAATCACATTTAAATAGTTATTGTAAAGAAAAAAAGCTACAATACTTGCATTATAAGCTATTTTGATTATAAACTGCATTCCCAATTTCCCTACATCGTTGGTGTCTGATTTTTTGTACTTTCACAGTCCTGGGCAATGGCTGGAAATAATGAACGAATGAATGCGTCACGCCTTTCTTCGGGTCAGTGAATTTTAGCTCGGGAGCATCAGGGCGGCTATCTGTGCACGTGAGGCCCTGCTCACTGACGTGCATCGGTCCAGCCTCCGAGTCCCTTGCGATTTGCCATCGAAGTTCTATCAACTTATACTCACTATGTCCCGATTTCCATCAACGTCTACCTCTTCCCCAAATTTTGAGACAATCTTCGCAGCGGCTTTGAAGGAGTACAACAAGCAGACGAAGAAAGACATCGCCTCCCATCCTATAGCAGCGGAGCTCAAGTCATGCGACTCTCCAAATGCCGTTCTTACCGTACTCCAAACTCAAGTCCAGACGTTTGATCGATCTCAAAGTGCCAACGAAAGGTGGACAAAGTTGCTGGACCCAACTGTTAATGTCTTGTACGCATTCTCCGGGTTCGTCAGCAACGTTACTGGGCCGGTAAATTGCGAAACATTGAGTCGCTTGAAACAAACCCTCTGACATGATCGTAGATATTCCCACCAGCTGCTGCGATCTTTACTGGGATCGGCGTCCTGCTCCAAGTCAGTATCTTTCTAATCCGGCAGGATGCCTTTGTGACTAGATGATACCTCTTAGGCCGTTAAGGACGTCCGCGCTAGCCAAGATGTTCTCGTCGAGCTGTTTGGCCGTATGGAATTCTTTTCAAGCGTCTTGAGACATATATAATGGTCCGACCGACGGCGGCTATGACGGACATCATCGTTCAGATCATGGCCGAGGTTCTTTCGATCCTTGGGGTCATGACGAAGGAAATCAAGCAGGGGCGAATCAGTATGTCTTTCGCTGTTGATATATCTCCGAAATTAAAGTTCCACGCAGAGAAGTATCTCACAAAGCTGTTTGGAATAAAACGCGTCGAGGACGCGCTTCAACGACTAGACAAATTGACGCAGGAGGAGGCTCGCATGGCACAGGCAGAAACCCTGACGATCACTCACCGCATTGATGAAAATGTGATTCAGGTGGGCGAAAACGTGGAGGGCGTCAATGAGGAAATGCAGCGCGTTCACGTGAAAGTAGAGGGCATCAATGACCAGTTGCAGAGCGTCCACACCAACGTGCAGGGCGTCGGCAAAGAAGTCGGCTTAATAAATAAAGGTCAGTATTCTTCTATTCACCAGCCACCGAATCCGTCCTCATCCTGACTCTTCTACTAGGTGTAATGGAGGCCACGGTAGAGATACAACTGGTGTCTAAGAAAGTCAGCGATCTAAACCGTTCGTGATCTTTTAACTCCGTCGTCACCATCACGAAGAGCTTGAACTCTCTCCTATAGGGGACGAGTCACGGAAGGACCTTCGAAAATGGATCGCTCCCCCCGACCCGTCTTCTAATTTTGACACCGCGTCCGAAGCTCATCATGCAGGTACCGCGGCATGGTGCACCACAGGGAACACCTTCGCGGATTGGAAGACATCCGGCTCCTTGTTATGGATTCACGGCAAACGTAAGTATACCATCACCGCCTCGATCCTAATTTCGACTAACGACTCCTGGATTGATAGCTGGATCTGGGAAGACCATTCTCAGGTACGTTATTACCACGTCGAAATACCTAATCGAACTCAATTCCGACAAGCTCCGTGATTATCCGGGATATTGAATCCATGTCCGATGCCGACTCGGCTTTCTTGGCATACTTTTATTTCGATTTCAAGGACACAGGAAAACAGGACTCCCGTGCTCTATTATCCTCCCTTCTTGACCAACTATCGAATCAATCTGATCAATTCCGTGATATTCTTCGCGACTTATACTCGGAACACCAAGATGGATTGAAAAAACCGCATGACGAGTCGCTTCTTCGATGTCTCAAGAATATGCTCACGACCGCAGGACCAGTACCCGTCTATCTCGTAATCGATGCTCTCGACGAGTGTCCCAATGATTCGGGTTTCCCTTCGTCACGGGAAAAGGTTCTAGACCTTGTGGAAAAACTTGTCGAGCTTCCCCAAACAAATTTGCGTCTGTGTATCACGAGCCGTCCGGAGTTCGACATTCGCACCACGCTTGAACCTTTGGCAACTCAACAACTATCTCTCCACGACGAAAGCGGACAAAAGCAAGACATTATTAACTATGTCACTTTTGCCGTTCGGTCAGACAAAAAGATGAAGAGATGGCGAGACGATGAGAAAAATATGGTCATTGATAAACTGACGGAGAAAGCCGATGGCATGTGAGGGGTATCTTTCAGTGATCATGACCGTGCCATCGTCTTATGCTTTCAAACAGGTTTCGATGGGTTTTCTGCCAACTGGAGGTTCTGCGATACTGTTTCCCGAACAATCTCCGTCGCATCCTCGAGGAATTGCCCAAATCCCTGGACGAGACATACAAGCGTATCCTGAACGAAATCAATAACTCGAACCAGAAAGAGGCACATCGACTTTTGCAATGTCTCACGGTGGCCAGTCGTCCACTCCGCGTCGAGGAGCTTGCGGAAATACTCGCATTAGACTTTAACGCTGCAGGGATCCCGAAGTTCAATGCAAATTGGCGTTGGGAAGACCATGAAGCAGCGGTGCTGTCGGCCTGCTCCAGTTTGGTTTCCGTGATCATTGACGACGGCTCCCGGGTTGTTCAGTTTTCACATTTCTCCGTAAAAGAATATCTCACATCCGATCGCCTCGCGAGTTGTTCGGTAGATGTCTCCCAGTTTCATATTGCCATCGAACCGTCCCACGCGATTCTGGCCCAAGCTTGTCTCGGTGCCTTACACTGCCTGGACGACCGCACCTACGATGACGGTGTCGAGAATATTCCTCTTTATCGATATGCTATCGAATACTGGGTTGAGCATGCCCACTTCAGGAATGTGGAATTACAGATGAAGGACGCAATGGATTGTTTCTTCGACACGGACAAGCAGCATTTTGCAGTATATTCCCGACTAGCAGCCGGCTCCGCCGATTTCTTCATGGCTTCCTTGGATGAAGAACCGACAGGCGTGCTACCTCCAGAAGCCCCCTTATACCTCGCCACACTCTTGGGATTTCCTGGTCTGGCAGAACGGCTGATAACCAAGCAACCACAAGCGATTCATTTCCACGGTCAAATGGGCACTCCGTTGCATGTGTCGGTGTTTGTCGGGCACATCGATGTTGTTCGATTGCTACTCGCGCATGGCGCTGACATAAATTCACGTTCTACTGCAGATTCGTCGACTCCTCTACACGTCGCTTTACAAATGGAACATCCCAAGATCGGGAAGTTGCTTCTGAACAGCGGCGCAGATGTGGACTCCCAAGATGAAGAAGGGCGGACTCCACTGCATTTATCGACCACCCAGGGACACCTCGAAATTTGTCGGATGCTACTTGAACGTAATGCAGATGTCCGCTTGCAGAATAACGACGGAAACACTCCACTTCATTTAGCAGCGTCGCAAGGACACCTCAAAGTTGCTCACATGCTACTTGGGCTCAACGCGGAGGTCAATTCTCAGAATGGCAGTGGATCTACCCCGCTTCTCAGAGCATTGGAGAACGACAAGCTCGACTTTGCACTGTTACTGCTTGACCACAATGCGGATGTACAGATATATGACAACAGGGGAAACACTCCACTCCATTTTGCGGCGTACCAAGGCCACCTCGAAGTTGTTCGGATACTAACTGAACGCAAAGCAGATGTCGATTCCCAGAATAAAAGCGGATCTACCCCATTACACCGAGCATTAGATGATTGGAGGAACAGAAAACCTGACATTATACAGCTCTTGCTGGACTGCGGCGCAAATGTGGACGTGCGCGACAACCGTGGAAACACCCCTCTCCATTTTGCGGCGTCCAAAGGTCACTTCGAAATTGCTCGTATGCTACTCGAGGTCAAGGCCGAGGTCAATCCTTTGAATGACGAGGGATCTACCCCGTTGCACCAAGCACTAAAGGGTTGGCCTGGAAATCCTCACGTTGTGCCGCTCTTGCTAGACAACGGCGCGGACGTACACGTGCACGACAACCGCGGAAACGCTCCCCTTCATTTTGCGGCGTCCCAAGGCTGCCTCGAAGTTGTTCGCATACTGCTCGAGCTGAAGGCTGAGGTCAATTCCTTGAACAACGAGGGGTCTACCCCACTGCACCGAGCTTCCGACGGTCGGGACGATAAAGGCCTAGATGTTGTGCGGCTCTTGATGGAATACGGCGCAGATGTGCAGGTGCGCAACCTCAGCGGTATGACGGCGTCCGATGTAGCCCATGAGCGTAAAAATCATCAAATCGTACGATTGCTCGCCCAGAAAGTTGCGAAATGAACCTATGAGACGGGGAACGGTATCTGTGTTTGATTTGTCGATGTGTGTCATTGACGATTGCTTTGCTTGATAACTGTATGCTGACTCTTACTCCAGTGATTCACCGGAACCCATAATTATTTATGTATCAAAATTGTGTAGAATACGTCTAGCGCGTCCGAATTCCTGTTATACGACGCGTCAATGTACCCATGTCTTTTATGTACAATACAATGCCCGAGTCCAGAACAAGCATAACTTACAGTCAGACAAACAATTGTGTAAGCTGATCGCTTATAATGTGGTGTTAGTGCCGCCACCGAGAAGGCTCGACTTTATGTTTCGATGTAACTTAAGCCCGCAGAAGAGCTCCGCAAAAGAGAAAAGCCTATGAGCCAATGATAAAGACAAGAAAAACAAATACAAAACATAGATACAAAGGCAGCGGTCGCATTGATGCGAATGCCGCGTTTACACCTCGGCCGACTAGAATACTTCACCGCTGAGTTCTTGGAACTAGCACGTCCATACGTGCTCTCAAGTGTAGTTTTCTCTCCTCCATTATTCGCGTGTCTCGCGATAAAGGCAGCGCATTTCGTCAGGTGTATCACCAGGCATCGGCAGCCTGTTCGAAGAGACGAGCTTGAAACGCCCTTGCAGCGACGATCGCTGGTGATGGTGTCCTGCAATCTCAATCATTCCAGCCTGACTTTTGGAAGGGAAAAACTCTAAGTAGCTGCGGCGGAGCACGATCGAGCAAGACGAAGTGAAAAATGAGACAAAGTAGAACGCCGGCTTTCGCACTACGGGTCCGGAAGCCTTTGCCTCGGGGAATTGAGCCTCAATCCCCGCATATTGGTGGCATGCTTTGGGATGTCACTGATGCCGAGCTGGGGCCAGAGGTTAAACATAAGGCGTCCGAGAAGGCTCAATGGACTTGAACCGGAGTGGAGGCAGAGGAAAGATGATGAGAGGTCGGCGCTGTACTGATTCAAGGCGCGCCGTGTTGCAGCCACTATTTAGAAGAAACCATCCTTCCAAGACGCTAGAATGCAAAAAGACTGACAACTCCTTTGAAGACACAAACAAAGGGTAGCAGTGCAAGCACGAGTGCGGAGCAAAAGCTAATCGGCAAGGTGGTCGGAGAATGGGATGAGAGACTACCCGATCGCAATAGCAGCAAGGAGTGTTATTTGATGAATAGCAAATAGCGTCTGATGAGTAGTGAGTGCCCGAAGGAGAACAAGTAGTGTACTCGTCTTTTCCATACGACCATATTCCAGCATGCCTCTTTCCGTCAGTCCGCCTCCCCCCTGAGATTAAATGACGACAATGGATGACAGGACTTGGCGTGGGTCACTGAGCAGAGTCTGGATGGTAACCTGTTGGTATTTGGCGCTCTCGAAAAAATAATTTCGACGACCATGTAGCATGTTCTAGTGGTCAGATTGTAGCAGTCTGGAAAAGCTGTTGGGGAGGAATGTATAAGGTAAATAACATCTTATCGTATCTCGAAAGAAAAGTGTTCTGGTGCTTCAGCGGATGTGGGAGGAGATAGTTAGGAGGGATGCGCGTCATCCCCACCGGCTCGATGAGCACGTGCCGCCCTATCCGTTCACGCGCTCTATTCTTATACTCGTCCTTGCTTCACCTTAGACCAACCAACTTGACGGTCATGCTAATAACAATGACGACAGCTAGGAGTATCAACAGAGTAGGCTTCAGAAGGATGTCATGCATTGGTGTGAGGTCGATCGCTTCTCAGTCCTCGCTGCTGTCGCACCGCTGACAGGTGCCTAGGTGCCTCGTGGAGGCGCAATGGACGAATCTAGGTGGCGGAAAGGTACGGGGAACGTTGCACGGGCGTGGCTAAGGCAAGCCGTAAGCGCTATTGCTCGCTCCCTGCTGCCCTTTCCCCTCATCCAAGTTGCGACCTTGTCATCCCAACCATTACACAATGTCCCAAGTTTCGTCTACTTCGACCTCTTCCCCAAACTTTGAGACCATATTTGCAGCTGCTTTGAAGGAGTACACAAAGAAGACTAAGAAAGACATCGCCTCCCATCCTTTAGCCGCCCAGATCAAGTCCTGCGGCTCTCCCAGTGCCGTTCTCACTGTGCTTCAAACTCAAGTCCAGACGTTTGATCCATCTGAGAGTGCCAATCAAAGGTGGAAAATGCTTCTGGGTCCAACTGTAAACGTCTTGTACGCATTCTCCACGTTCCTCAAGAACGCAATTGGGCCGGTAAACCGCGAGACGTTGATATTCCCGCCCGCGGCGGCGATTTTTACTGGGATCGGCCTCCTACTTCAAGTCAGTATTTTCATTGATCCGTCGTGGATGACTTTGTGACCTATGCACCTCTTAGTCCGTCAAGGACGTCCGCGCTAGCCAAGATGTTCTCGTCGAGCTGTTTGGCCGCATGGAATTCTTTTTCAAGCGGCTTGAGTCTTATATCAAAGTCCGACCGACGGCGGCCATGACAGATATCATCGTTAAGATCATGGTCGAGGTTATTTCGATCCTTGGGGTCATGACGATGGAAGTCAAGCAGGGGCGAATTAGTATGTCTTGCCTCGTTGATATATATCCGGGCTTGACGTTTCACGCAGAGAAGTATTTAAAGAGGCTGTTTGGAATACATCATGTCGAGGACGGGCTTCAACGGCTAGACGAATTGACGCAGAAGAAGGCTCGCATGGCACAAGCCGAAACTCTGACGATCGCTCATCCAAGTGATGCGAATGTGGAGAGCGGCGGCGACGAAGCAGGGTTAATACATAAAGGTCAGTTATTCTTCTATTCATTAGCCCCAGAATCCGTGCTCAACCGTCCTCAATTAGGTATAACGGAGGCCACCGTGGAGATGCAACTGGTGTCCAAGCACGTCAACGTTCTAAACCGTTCGTGATCTCCTAACTTCGTCGTCTCCACCACGAAAGCTTGACCTTTTCATAGGGGACGAGTCACGGAAGGACCTTCGAAAATGGATATCTCCCCCCGACCCGTCTTCAAATTTCGACACCGCATCTGAAGCTCATCACGCAGGTACCGCGGCGTGGTGCACCACAGGGAACACCTTCGCGGATTGGAAGACATCCGGCTCCTTGTTATGGATTTACGGAAAACGTAAATATCCCATCACCGTCTAGTTCTTAGTTTCGACTAACGACTCCTGGATTGATAGCTGGCTCTGGGAAGACTATTCTCAGGTACGATATTCCGCACGTCGAATTCCTTAATCGAACTCAAATTTGACAAGCTCTGTAATCATACGCGATATCGAAGACATGTTTAACGCCGGCTCGGCTTTCTTGGCCTATTTTTACTTCGATTTTAAGGTCACAGGAAAACAGGATTCCCATGCTCTAATATCGTCCCTTCTTGACCAACTCTCGAATCAATCTGATCAATTCCGTGATGTTCTTCGCGGATTATACTCTGAACACCGAAATGGACTGAAGTCACCGCATGACGAGTCGCTTCTTCGATGTCTCAAGGAGATGCTCACGACTGCGGGATCAGTACCTGTCTATCTCGTAATTGATGCTCTTGACGAGTGTCCTGTTGATTCGGGCTTTCCATCGTCGCGTGAAAAGGTCCTGAACCTTGTGGAGAAGCTTGTCAAGCTTCCCCATACAAATTTGCGTTTATGTATAACAAGTCTTCCGGAGTTCGACATTCGCACCACGCTTGAGCCTTTGGCAACTCAACGACTATCTCTCCACGACGAGAGCGGACAAAGGCGGGACATTATTGATTACATCACTTTCGCCGTTCGGTCAGACAAAAAGATGAAGAGATGGCGAGACGAAGATAAGAAGATGGTCATTGATAAACTGACCGAGAAAGCGGATGGAAGGTAGGGGGATCTCCCAGAGATCGCGATCGCGCAACTGTCTTATGCTTTCAAACAGGTTTCGATGGGTTTTCTGCCAATTGGAGGTTCTGCGACACCGTTTCCCAAACAATCTGCGTGCTATACTCGAGGATTTGCCCGAATCCCTGGACGAGACATACAAGCGTATTTTGAAGGATATCAATAAGTCTAACCAGAAAGAAGCGCATCGACTTTTGCAATGTCTCGCGGTGGCCAGTCGTCCACTACGGGTCGAGGAGCTTGCGGATATACTCGCATTAGACTTCAACGCGGGCGGGATCCCGAAGTTCAATGCGAACTGGCGTTGGGAAGACCATGAAGCAGCGGTGCTGTCAGCCTGCTCCTGTTTGGTTTCCGTGATCATCGACGATGGCTCCCGGGTTGTTCAGTTCTCACATTTCTCCGTAAAAGAATATCTCACATCCGATCGCCTCGCGAGTTGTACGGAAGATGTCTCCCAGTTTCATATCGCCGTTGAACCTTCACACGCGATTTTAGCCGAAGCTTGTCTCAGTGCCTTATACTGCCTGGACGACCGCACCTACGATGACGGTGTCGAGAATATTCCTCTTTATCGATATGCTGTCAAATACTGGGTTGCGCACACCCGGGTCGGGCATGTGGAACTACAGATAAAGGACTCACTGGATTGTTTCTTTGACATGGACAAGCCGCACTTTTCAGCGTATCTGCGACTAGCAGCCGGCTCCAACAATCTCTTCAAGGATTCCTTGGAGTCGACAGGCGTACTACCTCCAGCAGCTCCCTTATACCTCGCCACACGCTTAGGACTCACTGATCTGGCGAAACGCCTCATAGCCGAGCAACCACAAGCGGTTAATTTCCGCGGCCACATGGGTTCTCCGCTGCACTTGTCGGTGCGCGAGGGGCATTTTGACATGGCTCGATTGATGCTCGCGCATAGCGTCGACATAAATTCACGCTCTGCAGACAATTCGACACCGCTACACATCGCTTTACAAATGGGACATCTCGAAATTGGGAAGTGGCTCCTGGACAGCGGAGCTGACGTCAACTCCCAGGATAAAAACGGCTGGACTCCGCTGCATTTCTCGGCCTTTCAAGGACTGCTCGAATTTGTCGAACACTACTTGAACGTAATGCAGATGTGCACTTGCACAACAAAAGCGGGGACACTCCACTCCATTTGGCAGCGTCGGAAGGACACCTCGAGGTTGTTCGTATGTTACTTGAGCTCTACGAGGAGGTCAATCCCCAGAATTACAGTGGCTCTACCCCGTTTCTCAGAGCATTGGAGAGGGACAAACTTGATGTTACAATGTTATTGCTTGACCACAATGCGGATGTACGCGCGCGCGACAAGAGTGGAAACAATCCACTCCATTTTACGGTGTACAATGGTCACGTCGAAGCTACTCGGATACTACTTGCACGCAAAGTAGATGTCAATGCTCAGAATAAAGAGGGATCTACCCCATTACACCGAGCATCAGAAGGTCGGGGGGGAAGAAACCCTGACATTTTGCGGCTCTTGCTAGAATTGGTGCAAATGTGTACGTGCACGACAACCGTGGAAACACCCCTCTCCATTTCGCGGCGTCCAAAGGTCACCTCGAAGTTGCCGTATGCTACTGAGCTCAAAGTTGCGGTTAATTCTCCGAATGACGAGGGATCTACCCCATTACACCAAGCATTAGAGGGTGGGCGGAAGAAACCTCTGACATCGTGCGGCTTCTGCTGGACAACGGTGCGGATATACATGGGCACGACAACCGTGGAAACACTCCGCTCCATTCGCGACGTCCCAGCTTGCCTCGAAGTCGCTCGTAGGTTACTTGCGCTCAAGGTGGTTGTCAATTCCTTGAATAAAAAGGGATCTACACCATTACACCAAGCAGTGAATGCTCGAGGAAAGGAACCCTGAAATTGTGCGGTTCTTTCTGGAAAACGGCGCAGATGTACGCACGCGTGACGAAAGCGGAAACACTCCACTCCATTTCGCAGCATCCGAAGGACACCTCAAAATTACTCGCATTCTAATCAAGTTCAAGGCTGATGTCAATTCCCTGAATAAAAAGGGATTCACCCCATTACACCAAGCATTAAAGGGTTGTCGAGGAGAATCCACGACATTGCTCAAATCTTGCTGGACAACGGTGCGAATAGACGCGTGCCCGACTCAAGGGGAAACACTCCACTCCATATCGCAGCGTCCCATGGTCAACTTGAAGTTGCTCGTACGCTACTTAGGCTCAAGGCTAATGTAAATGCCCTGAATTCAGAGGGATTGGCCCCACTACACCAAGCTTCAATTGGTAGGGATGAAAGGTGCTCAGAAGTTGTGCGGCTCTTGTTAGACTTCGGCGCGGATGTGCAGATACGCAGCCCCAGCGGAAACACTCCACTCCATCTCGCAGCGTCCGACGGTCGCCTCGAAGTTGCTCGGGTATTACTTGAGCGCAACGCGTTTGTCACTTCCCGGGATGATGACGGATGTACCCCATTACTCAGAGCATCAGAGAGCGGAAAGATTGATGTTTTGCGGTTATTGCTGGACCACAATGCCGATGCAGAAGTTACCGACAACAGCGGAGATACTCCACTCCACGTTGCAACGTACGAAGGTTACCCCGATGTTGTTCGCCTATTACTCGAGCGCAAGGCTGAGGTAGATCCTGTGAATTATTATGGATTGACCCCATTACTCCAAGCATTACTGGCGTGGCCGCATGGAAACCCTGGAATTGCGCGGCTTTTGCTCGTCAATGGTGCGGATGTACGCCTACAAGACAACTTCGGAAACACTCCACTTCATCTCGCAGCGTCCGACGGTCACCTCGAAGTTTCTCGCATACTACTCGAGCTCAAAGCCGAGGTTAATTCTCTGAATGATGATGGATATACCCCACTACACCGAGCATTAGCGACTTGTGGAGATAAACCCTAAAGTTGCGCGGCTCTTACTGGACAACGGTGCGATGTACGCCTGTGCGACAACGACGGAAACACTCTACTCCATCTCGCAGCGTCGAAGGCACCTCGAGTCCGCATCCTCGAGTAATCCGATGACGAATCGCCACCGAGCATACGTCGGAGACCGTGGCGGCCTGACAACGGTGGAGGCGGCACTCCACTCCATCTCGCAGCGTTCGAAGGCCACCTCGAAATTGCTCGCACACTACTCGAGCTCAAGGCTGAGGTCAATTCCCTTAATAACGAGGGATCTACCCCACTGCATCAAGCTTCCGAGAGCCGGCACGATAGAGACATAGATATTGTGCGGCTCTTGCTGGAATGTGGTGCAGATGTGCGGGTGCCCAACCTCAACGGAATGACTGCATCCGATGTAGCCCATGAGCGCGAAAATCGTCAAATCGTACAATTGCTCTCCCAGCACACTACGAAAGGAACCGATGAGACGGGGGATGGTATCTGTGTCTGACTTGTCGATGTATGTCATTGACATTGTCTTGCTTGGTTATTGTATGCTGACTCTTCTCGCTCTAGTGATTCACCGGAACCAATTGTTATTTATGTATCAAACTCGTGTATAGACGGCGCTTCCAACTCCCTGCTTTACGATGTGTAATATCATTTTTATGTACAATACAGTACTAGAGTCGAGATCACCAAGCGTAGCTCAGGTGAAAAATCTGGAAAGTTTATCGCTCATGTAATGTCAGTGCTGCCGCCAGTGGCCAGGTTTTGGCGCTTCGACGTAACTTGAGTCCGCAGAAGAGCGAAACCTATAAGTCGGAGAAAGACAAGAATAACAGAAAGTGGATATCGAGATGCAAAGATACCCTCAAGGCGTGCTAATTGAATTTATAAGCCGACAGACATCTAATGACCAGATAATAGCCCTGTTTCAGCACACCGTCAAGTTAACCTTGCCAACAGTCAGGCCCTCATTAATGAATGGCGGGACGCCACTGTCAGCGATCGTCACTCGCACGGGCATGCCAAGCTCCTTGTCTCCTCGAACAGGCTGCAGATACCTGGTGTGAAACGCCTGGCATGATGCGTTGCTTTATCGCGAGATAAGGCCAACGGGGAGCTATAACGACGGCGACGGGGATAATCCGCCAATCAGCTGCAGCAGAGCGCGATCGAGAAAGACAAAGGTGAAAATGAGGCAGAGGCTAATTTTCGCGCCGCGGGTCTGGAAGCCGTTCGCCTCAGGCAACGGGGCCTCGGCCCACTTTTTTTGGTAGCATGACTTGGAGTGTCACTGATACCGGATTACAACCAGAGGTTACACGTGAGGCACGCGGACGGAATTTAGCGGAATGACGTTAGGCTCGATGTGCTTTCGATGAGGTGTCTCATGGGAAATAGCATCAACTAATGCGATAAACCCATACGGAGAGGGGAGGACGCGAACTTGGAGGAGAAAGATGAGGGAGTTGCGCCCTTTAAGAATGATCCCTCCAGGGCGCCAGGAGATGAGACGACGGACCGCTCCTTTGAGGACCCGAGCCCCGGTGAGGGGAAGCATGGCAAGCAACGAGCCGCACGAGCGGGGAACAACGGATGATCGGCGAATCGTGGCGCTCGGTGATTGGAAAGAGCAATGATGTGATTGTGATCGCGGAAGGGAGATAGCTTTCGGGAGCAGATAATGTGCAGTCCAGAGGACTAGCTTCGAAAAAAACAGAACATTCAGAAAGAGAGTTGGGAGGGGAACAGGATCACACGGACCAGGGAAAAACAAAATTTCATCCAAGGCTGTCCTACTTGCTCGTGGAAGAAGGATAGTTTCCCGGTCGTGATAGAACAAGAACGGAAAGTGGAAATGTATCTTGTCTCCTTTGCAAGGTTTGTGGGAAATGTGGCGACGAAACTTGTCAGCGAGCAAGAGAAGGAAGTTAGTTTGCCATTCCTTGTGTATCATTACCTGTAGGCTGGGAAGCGGGCCCGTGCGGCGCCCTTGGGCGGAGAGGCAGAAAAGCGCTACGCATGCGAGGCAGACGCAAGGCGCGAGGCCGGTGTAAAACGGGAAGCGAGGGTCGGGTGCAACTACGACAGGGCTGTAGTACGATATATGAAAGGCTGCTGCTATTTAAAAGGAGAAGAAGAGAAAAGAAAAGTGCTAGAGAGTGGCTGAAGCGCGAAGCGCTTCTCGATTGAAAATGAGGGTTCTGGTGTCCTAGGCGAGGTCGCGACGGGCAGGCGGGGCAACCCGACACGAACTGAGGGGCGTCGGACTCACGAGCTTCATTATCAATCCAATATAAGCGAGTTTCTGGGTGCGGCGGGTCGGAAAAAGAAACGAGTACCAATTTTTAGAACCAGATGACGAGGAGGTACGGCACGAGGTACCCGGTACGGGAAGAGAAAAGCGATATGGCACGTGCCGCCTGGTAGTGCCTGCGCTTTGTGCCGGAGCGCAGACCAAGCATTTCCGCATCCGTCATAGTTCCGTCATTTGCTGAAAAAGGGAAGTGACACACCGTTCCCTCCGACCCGGCCTCCAATTCAGAGATCCAGCATCAACTGCAACGTACATCTCCTCTCTTCTGAATCTTCTATGATAACGCCAAACTGTATCCGAGTACAGGCCTGTGTCCCTCACCTCTATCAAGTCATTCTTACTAAGTCATTCATACTTATCGGTTCGCAAACATGAAAGCATAAAAAAACTTGACATCCCCAGGCTTCTCGTCCTTGGTTTATTGTAATAGCTACTGCTGTCTCTAAGTACTATTAGTCCCGGAGAACCCCGATCTACCCATACCGCATACCAACCACCTAACCACCCCTCTTCCGTCGACCCTCACTCATAAGATTTTGGTACGGCATGGGATCGCACCCACGTCTTCCCGTGAATGTCCCACTCGCGAGCCGTAAGACGCTACGCGCACGCCCTCTGCTCCGTTTTTTCAGACCCCTTTCAGGTGCGAGAGAAAAGGAAACGTTTACAAGGGTGTATCTATGGTCCGCGTCTTCGCCTTTTCAATCACTCCAATCAGTTACTTATGCCGCAGTGGGGCAGACGCAGAACAGGAACCCGGCCCAAAAAAACCTCTTAACTATGGAGCGAATGTCTGAGAATGACCACCCCGTTCCTTCGTATGTCGAGGACATATTTAAAAAGCGACAAGGGTGGTTAGAGACGCCTCAAGTTGCGCCTGATGCAGAAGGCTTTCATACGTCCATACGATTGAAACGGTCCATATTCTCACTCCATGCAATTCACACTCTTCCTAGTTCATGACCGGATGATCACAGACGGCAAGGCGCTTACTCGGATTTACGTTATCGATTTCGACACGAATGGAAGTTTTTTGTGCGCGTCTATCACAGAACTGTATCATGGTGACCTCCTGGGAGTATTACGTCGGTGGTGCCTGCATCTGCGGCATCCTGCTGTAGTGCGCCGAGCGGCGAGCGCTCGTGCCCTTTGCCCTTTGCCATTGCCCTATTGCGACTTTTATCCCCTACGCATCCAGCCCAACTCTTTCAACTAACACTATGTCCAAAGTCCCACCTACTTCTGCGCCTTCCACAAACTTTGAGACGCTCTTCAAAGCCGCATTGAAGGAGTACAAGAAACAGACGAAGAAAGACATCGCCTCCCATCCCCTAGCTACCCAGCTGCAGTCATGCGATTCTTCCAGTGCCATTATCGCCATGCTTCGAACCCAAGTCGAGACGCTTGATCGAGATGCTGACGAACGGTGGACAAAGTGGCTGGATCCTACTGTAAATGTTCTGTTCGCATTCTCTGCAACCCTCGGGAATGGTGTTGGGGTGGTAAATCAAGCTAAGTTGAGCCGCTCGAGATCTACTTTCTGACGCGCGCGACTGTAGGTATTCCCACCGGCGTATGCGATTTTTGCTGGAATTGGCGTCCTTCTCCAAGTGAGCTTCTTCCTTGACCACTGGCGCGCGCGTGCCACGGTAACAAATGCCCCTTAGGCCGTTCAGGATGTCCACGATAGTCAAGATGCGCTTATAGAGCTGTTCAGCCGCATGGAGTTCTTCTTCAACCGGCTTGAAAAATACGTTGACGTCCGACCGTCGGCGGCTATGACCGATGTTATCGTTAAGATCATGGTTGAGGTACTCTCGATCCTCGGGATCGTGACGAAGGAAGTCGGGCAGGGACGAACAAGTATGTCCTTCCCAGTTGATTTGTCTCCCTCCGAGATCGACGTCCGTACAGAGAGGTATCTGAAGAAGCTGGTTGGAAGGAAGGACGTCGAAAATGCGCTTCAGCGACTGGACAAATTGACGCAAGAGGAGGTTCGCATGGCAGCAGCAGAAGCCTTGGCGATCACTCGCCACATCGATGACACTGTGAATAGCGTTGATAAAAGGCTGGTGGGCGTCGATGAGAGAGTTCAGGGCGTCTACGGCAGGGTTCAGGGCGTCGGCCACATGGTGCAGGGCATCGACCACATTGTTAAGGGGGTTGACCACCAGGTGAAGGGCGTCGACCTTACGGTGAAGGGTGTCGATCACAAAGTTGTTTTATTATTTAAGGGTGAGCTATTTTTCCATCAGCTGGTCTCCGAATCTGTCCTCAGCCATATACCTGTCTATTAGGTGTAACGGAGACCGGTTTAGCAGTTCAACAAATGTCAAATCAACTCAGCTTTCTAAACTGTTCGTTATCTCGTCACTTTATCACTGCCGACCATGAATGCTCAACCTCACTGACAGGGAGTGAGCTTCGCAAGGACATGCGAAAATGGATCACTCCCCCCGATCCATCTGTCAATCACGTTGCCGCATCTCATGCTCATCTTGAGGGTACTGCAACGTGGTGCACAAAAGGGAATACCGTTGCGGAGTGGAAAGCATCTGGTTCCTTGTTATGGATACACGGAAAACGTATGTGCACCTTTACCGTTCGGCTTTTTTTTCCCGTTAACGATGACGTGGAATAATAGCTGGCTCTGGGAAGAGTATTCTTAGGTAGGCTACCTGCTGATAAGTTACGTCCAATGCGCTTATATAATCGACAAGCTCTGTGATCATACGGGATATCAAAACCATGTTCAACGCCGGCTCAGCTTTCCTGGCCTATTTCTACTTCGATTTCAAGGACACAGCAAAACAGGACTCCCGCGCTTTATTATCATCCATTCTTGTCCAGCTCTCTGACCAATCCAATTCATTCTGTGACGTCCTTTTCTCCTTTTACCTGGCACACAAACTAGGATCGGAACAACCCACCAACGATTCACTTGCCGAGTGTCTCAAACATATGCTTATGGTCGCAGAGCAGATGCCAATCTATCTTATCGTAGATGCTCTCGACGAGTGTCCTAGTGATTTGGGTGTCCCATCGTCGCGGGAAAGGGCTCTAGAGCTGGTGAAAGAACTTGTCGAGCTTCGCCACTCAAATCTACGTCTATGTATCACGAGTCGCCCCGAGTTCGACATTCGCACTGCGCTTGAGCCTCTGGCGACTCAAATAATATCCCTCCACGACGAAAGCGGGCAAACGCAGGACATCATTGACTACGTCACTTCTGTCGTTGGCTCGGACCAAAAGATGAAGAAGTGGAGGGACGATGATAAGAATATGGTCGTCGATAAGCTGACGGAGAAAGCGGATGGAATGTAAGGGGATCTTCGATTGATTACGACTTGACGCTTATATTATCCGTTCTCAGGTTTCGTTGGGTTTACTGCCAACTGGAGGTTCTGCGTCACTGTTTCCCAACAAATCTTCGTCAGATCCTCGAGGAATTGCCGAAGTCGCTAGATGACACATACAAGCGCATCCTAAAGGAAATCAATAACGCGAACCGGGTTCACGCATATCGACTTTTGCAATGTCTCATGGTGGCCAGTCGTCCACTCCAGGTCGAGGAACTCGCGGAAATTCTTGCGTTTGACTTGGGCACCGGTGGGATACCGAAGTTGAACGCGAATTGGCGATGGGAAGACCAAGAAGAAGCGGTGCTGTCCGCCTGTTCCAGCTTGGTATCCATAATCGTCGAGGGCGGCTCTCGGGTTGTCCAGTTCTCCCATTTTTCCGTCAAAGAGTTCCTCGCTTCGGATCGCCTCGCGTGTTGCGTGGCAGAAGTCTCCTGGTTTCATATTCCCTTCGAATCTTCCCATGCGATTCTTGCCCAGACCTGTCTCAGCGTCTTACTCTGCCTGGACGAGGGCGCGGACAAAGATAGTGTTCAGAATATTCCTCTTTATCGATACGCTGCCGAGCATTGGTCTGGGCACGCCCAGGTGGGGAATGTAGAAGCACAGATCAAGGACGCGATGGATTGTTTCTTCGACACAGACAAGCCGCATTTCTCAGCATGGGTTCGAATTCAGGGCCTAGACGATCTCTTGAAGGTTACTGCGGATGAAGAGCCAAGGGCTGCGCCACTTGCAGCAGCTCCACTATACTTCGCTGCGTGGAAAGGATTCCGCGGTCTAGTAGAGCGCCTGATACACAAGCATTCAGAGCAAGTAAACGAGTTGGGTGGCTTATACGGTACTCCGTTACACGCGTCGGTCCTTGGAGGTTATATCGAGGTCGCTCACTTGCTCTTCGCTCATGGCGCCGACATCAATTCACGCTGTGCCGACAAGTGGACTCCATTACACACTGCATCGAAGCGGGACATCCAGAGATCGGGAAGTGGTTGCTAACATGCAGTGCGGATATCAATTCCCGCACGAAAAACGGGTTGACGGCACTGGATCTGGCGGTGGCGAACGGTCACCTCGAGGTTGCGCGGTTCCTACTCGAGCACGATGCGAAGATTGATTCCCGCGACGCTCACGGTTGTACCCCACTTCACCTTGCATCGGAGTCTGGATACCCTGATGTCGTGCGATTGTTGCTGGACCATAACGCGGATATGTCCGCGCGCGATAATGAGGGACTCAGTCCACTGCATTGGCCGTCGATCAGAGGTCACGTCGAAGCCGCTCGGGCACTTCTCGAGCGCATTACGGATGTCAATCCTCGGGATGAACACGGATGTACGCCACTCCTCATTGCGTCGGACAGTGGATACCCCGAAATCGTACAGTTATTGCTGGAACACGATGCGGATACTCGTCTTTGTGGCAGCTCAGGCTTCAGTCCACTACACAAGGCAGCGGCCAACGGTCACGTTGAGGTTGCACGGATGCTACTCAAGCACAATGCGGAGGTTAATTCCCGGGATGACCACGGATGCACCCCACTTCTCATTGCTTCCGGGAATGGACACGTTGATATCGCGAGTTATTGCTGGACCACAATGCGGACACTAGTCTCTGTGGAAGCTCCGGATTCACTCCACTGCACAAGGCAGCAACCAACGGTCACCTCGAGGTTACTCGGATATTGCTTGAGCGCTCTGCGGCGGTCGATTCCAAGGATGACCACGGATGTACCCCACTTCTCGTTGCGTCGGAGTATGGACACCTTGAAGTTGTGCGGTTGTTGCTGGACCACAATGCGGATTCTAACCTCCATGGCACCCGCGGATTCACCCCACTACATTGGGCAGCGCGTGACGGTTACCTCGAGGTTTCCCGGATACTACTCGAGCGCAACGCGGAAGTCAATTCCCGAACAAATCACGGATCTACGCCACTTCTCCTGGCATCGGAGTACGGACATCTCGATATTTTGCGGTTAGTTCTGGACCACAAAGCCGATGTGAATGTGCGCGACGGCGACGGCGACGGTCCACTGCATTGCGCAGCGTACGAGGGTCACCTCGAAGTTTTTCGGATTCTACTCAAGCACAATGACGTGGACGTCAATTCCCAGAACGAGAAGGGATTTACTCCGTTACACATAGCATCAGACGGTTCGAAGGAAGGACGCCAAGACGTTGTAAGGCTCTTGCTGGAACACGGTGCGGATCCGCAGTTGCGCGACCTCGATGGAAAGAACGCGCTCGAGGTAGCCTCAGAGCAGCAAAATTTATCTCTCCGTACGTAGTGGAATGAAACGAGCCGGGGTGTTTGACTCGTGGTCAGGTGCAGGTGACGGTCGTCTATCCTGTTTAATTTACATTGGCGCTTAGTACGGTGGTTAGCCGAGCTCATTAGTTTTCATGATTGCTTCGAATTAAATGGACGAATGTCAGGAATAGCTCTGCTCAAGTTATTTCTTAACTTAAGGAGGGGGCGAGGCGGAGGCCCTTTACTTCGGTCATTATCATAACTAATTCCCCACGGAATATAAGCGCGACAATTCTAACTATGCTAAGCTCAGAGGATTGGCAGAAGAAATGCGTAGGGGCCCGGCTGTATGCTTAAGGCATCAGTGACGCATATAAACGCGAGCCCTTGAATGTTCTCGGCATTAGCCCGCCTCTGAGATCTGAGTCGCGTTGAATTTTCCACAGTAGTCAGGCTCTCGAATGAACAGCATGCGACCACAACCATCGATCGACGAGTTCTTAATAGGCAGTTGAGAAGGCTTTCATCGCGAGGTGTGTAAGTAGAGGAGAGAAGAGAAGAATGGGAAGGAAATCTCGCGGCGCCCCTGCTAACTCTAATCCTTCCTTCGAGGTCCTTGACGGTGCGAACCGCCGCGGTGTAAGTAGCAGCTTTCGTGCCGATGTGAACCTTGTCCTAAGCGTGCTGTTTCAGGTGTCTCTACTGTATATAAGACTATAGGAAAACTAAACTACAACAGCACGCAAATACGGATCAAGAGCGGTTGGAGAGAGGCTGACTTGCAGGCTCAGCCCTGCTTCGCACCGCCAATAATGCGGGGCTAGAAATTTTCGGCCTTTCCCGCCACTTGAAAATATTACTGACCCCTAGGGCCATTTGGGCGCTCGAAGGGGTCCGACGGATCATTCTCCTTCACTGGCACCCTCACCCAGCGCCATCGTAGCCCCGGAGAACCCCTCGGTCAATCTGCGCTCGGAATAAGCCAGCACTCAATGACGCGTTCCGATAATCACAACGTTCAACGCACGCACGTTTGCCCATGCTTGTCCCAATTTCGTGCCTCCTGCACATATGCATACACTCCGTCAACTCTTCCCCAGAAACATGTCAGTGGCGAGAAGAAAAAGAGACGCATACAGGAGAGTATAATATATTGGTTCGTGTTGTTTTTATTTTTCCTCTCTCCGATCTTTACTTGCACTTCCGCAGATCGCACGCCGAACCAGAGCCCAGTGCAGCACCTCTTAGCTCCTGAGAAAGTGGTCGAGAATGACTATGCTGTTACCTTGTTGTGGTGGATGTCTTCAAAAGCGAGAAGGGTAGATAGACTTGCGTTGCCTTAGGTTGGGTGGGCCTCCAAGCAGTGGGCTGTGAATAACGGTGCGTATTCTTACTCCCTACCTCTTACTGAACTAATAAAATTTTCCCCGGGTGTCTTACAACAGATGACATGCTGCCAATTCGAGTTTGCGTTATAGACTTTGACGCGGGAAAGGTTGCACGCGGTCGACTTTGTTAAGTCTCTGGACGACTATCCGTTGTGAGTTGTAAATGATCAGTCTTTTTCGCACTTGGCCGCCAGCCATATTTTAATGTTACAGGGCTAGACTCTGTAACAACGCTCGCCGACATGCAAATGTCTCTGCATGCACGTAAAGCCTTCGGCAATACTGCTGGGTCGCTTGTTCGAGCCGTATCCACATCTTTCGCACCCACTGCGTCAACATTGCACTACTCTTCTACCACCCCCTGGGCCGACAGCTCAAGCCATCGCGGACACCCAAGTCGCTCGGGCACATTATACAAGGTCGCGAGCCTGGTCCGCGTGCATACTTAGACACACCCAAAGCCAGATTAAGAGCGGCGCGTCCTTCTTACTTGCACGTCCTGCTCCAGCCGAATTGACGATACGGGTTGACGATTTTTCAGTTACGGGTGGATATGAGCCAAATCATCCTGACGCGAATCGCAGCACCTACTCGCAGGTCTAATGGCACGCAGGCGCACGGCGATCGTCGATCTCAGCAATCCCGGCGCCTGTCGTAGCACGTGTGCGACTGCGCCCGCCACGACTGTCACTTTTGAGTGACAGGGAGCGCTGAATTCCGATGTATTTGTATTCGGGTGCCGGGTGCCTGATGAGGTTCGTGGATGCCATTGGTTTTACGTAATCCCTCAACCTCCTACTGGACCTCCGTCTTACATACATACTGTATATCCTTGGTGCTTGATCGACTCAACCCAAGATCACACCCAAGTCGGACAGCCTCACCGTCGCAGAAAATGCGGAACATCAAATCCTGGGGTGCGTAGGAGCACAGCGGCGATCGGGCGCGCACTCGAAGATGGTGTTTTATGGGCGGTGATGGGGCTGTTGTTTGTTGGGGCCAAGAGGTTGCCAAGAGACTCTGATCTATGGCGTTGCCAATACTGTATTATGTACCCCCTCGGAATGAAGGCACCGAGAACGATGGGTCTAACCTCCCGCCCGACTGTAAGCCAGAATTCCCGAATAAAACTTGTGTCACTCATTCAGTGGGGCTCGTAATTACACTAGTTGCGTCGTGCGCTACACCGTGCTCTTTCAATTGATGCTCACTATGCGGGACATGTAATTTTGCAAGAATGAAAAATTACTCTAAGCTAGAACCAACTCCACAACGAGAGCCCGAGTTTCCCGCAACCTGATGAATCTGTCAAGCTCACAGACCAGCCTAAGTAGAGCGCATAGCGCTCCTCGGGCTTTCGGTGTAACACCCACGCGCGGTCACGGTTAGGCGACTCGGCGATGCGCCGCTCTCGGGTGGCTTGACGATCGTTCTGATAACGACGACGATATCTAAGGGTTTCTCCGAGTCGATGAAAAAGGCTTCAGAACATGAAGGACAGCACGTATTGGTGCGATTTCGATCGTTTCCCAGTCCTCGCTGACTGGCACTACACCAAGACGGACATAGACACCAAGTTCCAGGATAGGGTTCTCCGAGTCACTGGCATGGAGGCAGTCCGCGATGAACGAATTCAGGTGTCACTTTGTCCCTTAAGCGGGGTGTTACGCCCTGGTGGTTGAAGCGGTTGTCCGAGTCTGCTGTAAGTGGTACGTGCCTTTCTGCCCTTTGCCCTCATCCAAGTTGCGACCTTTTCGTCCTAATCACCCAACCTGACCCCTTCTACTACGCAATGTCCCAAGTTCCGTCTACGTCCACATCATCCACAACTTTTGAGACAATCTTTACAGCTGCTTTGAAGGAGTACGCAAAGAAAACGAAAAAAGACATCGCCTCCCATCCCTTAGCCTCCCAGCTCAAGTCCTGCGAATCTCCCAATGCCATTCTCGCCGTGCTTCAAACACAAGTCCAGACGTTTGATCAATCTGAAAGTGCCAATGAAAGATGGACAAAGTTGCTGGACCCAACAGTAAATGTCTTGTACGCATTTTCTGGGTTCCTGAGCAACGTTACCGGGCCGGTAAATCGCGAGACATTATCCCGCTTGAGACTTATCCTCTGACACGCGTGATCACAGATACTCCCACCCGCTGCTGCGATTTTCACTGGAGTCGGACTGCTACTCCAAGTGAGTATTTCCCTTCTTGGCTTGCGCAAGCACCTTGGTGACTTATATGCCTTTCAGACTGTTAAGGACGTCCGCGCTAGCCAGGATATTCTTATCGAGATATTTGGCCGCATGGAATTCTTTTTTAAGCGGCTTGAGACGTATATAAAGATTCGACCAAGCACGGCCATGACGGACATTATTGTTAAGATCATGGTCGAGGTCATTTCGATCCTCGGGTTTGTGACGAAGGAACTTGGGCAGGGGCGAATTAGTTCGTTGCTACACCTTGTGCTATACGTATATCTCACAAAATTGACGTTTCATACAGAGAAGTATCTCAAGAGGCTGTTTGGACTAAAGCGTATCGAGGATATGTTTCAGCGACTAGACAAACTAACGCAGGAGGAGGCTCGCATGGCAGCAGCAGAAACCCTGAGGGTCGCTAACCGCATCGACGAAAATGTTATTCGCGTGGGCGAAAATGTGGATGTCGTTAATAAGGGGATGCAGCAAGTTCACATGGAAGTAGTGGAAGCCAATGGCCGGTTGGAGAGTGTCCAGGCCAATGTACAGGACGTCGGCCACGAAGTCGGTGTGATAAATAAAGGTGACTTATTCTTCTATTCGCCAGATCCCGAATCCGTTCTCAGCCTTACATGGTTAGGTGTAATGGAGGCCAAAGAAGGGATACATTTAATGTCGCAGCAGGTCGGCGATCTAAACCGTTCGTGGTCTCCAAACTTATCACCTCCGATTACGAAAGATGAACCTTTCTTACAGGGAATGAGTCGCGTAAGGACCTTCGAACATGGGTGCTCCACCGGATCCGTCTTCTAATTTCGACACCGCTTCCGGGGCTCACCTCGAGGGTACTTCAGCGTGGTGTACCAAAGGGAACACCTTGGAAGATGGAAGACATCCGGGTCATTGTTCTGGATTCACGGAAAGCGTATGTCCCATCAGCATTTGATTTTACATGCCACTGACTACTTCTGGATTTATAGCTGGCTCTGGGAAGACTATTCTCAGGTGTGTTACCCTGCGTCGGCTGCGTCATTGAACTAAACTTGATAAGCTCTGTGATCATCCGGAATATCAAACCCATGGCCGAGTCCGGGTTGGCTTTCTTGGCCTATTTTTACTTCGATTTCAAGGACAGGGGAAAGCAGGACTCTCGTGCCTATTATCATCCCTTCTTATCCAACTCTCAAATCAATCAGATCACTTCTGTGATATTCTCCGCAGATTATACTCAGAAAACCAAGATGGATCACAGCGACCGGATGAAGCCTCACTTCTTCGATGTCTCGAGGATATGCTCATGATCGCGGGACCGGTACCCGTCTATCTCGTACTTGATGCTCTCGACGAGTGTCCTAATGATTCGGCTGTTCCACCACCGCGTGAAAAGGTCCTCGAGCTGGTAAAAGGACTCGTCGAGCTTCGCCATCCAAATATGCGTCTATGTATCACGAGCCGTCCGGAGTTCGACATTCGCACCACTCTCGAGCCTTTGGCCACCCAAGAAATATCCCTCCATGATCAAAGCGGGCAAAATCAAGACATCATTGATTACGTCACTTCTGTTGTCCAGTCGGAGAAGTTGAGGAAGAGATGGCGAGACGACGATAAGAAGATGGTCATCGATAAACTGACAGAGAAAGCGGACGGAATGTAAGGCGGTCTCCGAGTCCATGATCATACCGTCTTATTTATGACTTTGAACAGGTTTCGGTGGGTTTACTGCCAATTGGTAGTTCTACAGAGCTGTTTTCCGAACAATCTGCGTCGTACCCTCGAAGAGTTGCCGAAATCACTGGACGAGACATACAAGCGTATCCTGAACGATATCAATAACTCGAACCAGAAAGAAGCGCATCGACTTTTGCAATGCCTCGCGGTGGCCAGGCGTCCACTCCGGGTCGAGGAGCTTGCGGAAGTACTTGCACTAGACGTCATCGAGGGAGGGACCCCAACGTTCAACGCGAATTGGCTTTGGCAAGACCATGAAGAAGCGGTACTGTCAGCCTGTTCCAGCTTGGTGTCGGTGATCGTCGACAACGGCTCCCGGGTAGTTCAATTCTCCCATTTCTCCGTAAAAGAGTATTTAGCATCCGATCGCCTCGCGAGTTGCATGGAGGACATCTCCCAGTTTCATATTACCACCGAACCTTCCCACACGATTTGGCCCAGGCTTGTCTTGGCGTCTTGCTCTGCCTGGACGACCGCATTTACGAAGACAGTGTCGAAACTATTCCTCTTTATCAGTATGCTGCAGAATATTGGGTCGAGCACGCGCAGGTCGGGAGTGTGGAATTACAAATAAAGGATGCCGTCGATCGCTTCTTTGACCTAGACAACTCACATTTCGCAACGTTTTTCCGACTAAACAGCTCATACTTTGTCTGGGCGGCTTCCTCGGATGAAGAGCCAACAGGCCTTATATCTCCAGCTGCTCCCCTATGCGTTGCCATAGGCATGGGGCTCAGTGATCTAGCGGGACGCCTGATCTCCAAGCGACCACAAGTGGTAAATTTCTGTGGTCGAAAGGGTACTCCGTTGCATTTGTCGGTGGGCGAGGGGAATTTCGACATCGCTCGTTTACTGCTCGCGCATGGCGCCGACATAAATTCACGCTCTACAGACAACTCGACTCCATTACACATCGCTTTGGAAGAGGGACATCTTGATATCGGGGCGTGGCTACTGGACAGCGGTGCAGACGTGAACGCCCAGGACGAAGACGGCTCGACTCCGTTGCTTTTAGCAGCCTACTGGGGTCATGCCGAGGTTTGTCGGATGCTACTGGGGCGTAATGCGGACGTACACGTACGGGATAACCGCGGGAACACTCCAATCAGTTTGGCGGCGTCCGAAGGTCGCCTCGAGATTGCTCGGATGCTACTTAAATACAATGCGGAGGTCAATTCCCAGAACGATGAAGGATCTACCCCATGCCTCGCAGCATCGACCAGTGGCAACTTTGACGTTGTGCGGTTACTGCTGGACCATAGTGCGGATGTGCTTGTCCACGACAACGACGGAAACACTCCACTCCATTTTGCAGCGTCTAGAGGTCACCTCACGGTTGCTCGCATATTGCTTGAGCGCCACGCGATGTCCAATTCCCGAAATAATGGCGGACTTACCCCATTTCTCTGTGCATTGAAGAGTAACAACCCTGACATCGCACGCTTATTACTCGACCACGATGTGGATGTGCAGGTGCATGACAGCAGCGGAAATACCCCACTCCATTTTGCAGCGTCTGGAGGTCACCTAGAAATCGCTCGCACACTTCTTGCGTTCAAGGCGGAGGTCGATCCTCTGAACGACGAGGGATTGACCCCATTACTACGAGCGTTACAGGATTGGCGAAAAGTAAACCCAGACATCACGCGGCTCCTGCTGGAACATGGTGCGAATGTAAAAGTGTACGACAACGATGGAAACACGCCACTCCATTTCGCGACGTTCGAAAGTCACCTCGAAGTTGCCCGCATGCTACTTGAGTCCCAGGCTGACGTCAATGCCCAGAACGACGACGGATCGACTCCATTACTCAAAGCATCAGAGGCTTGGCGGATAGGAAACCTAGACATTGTACGACTTTTGCTGGACTACGCTGCGGATGTGAACACACGCGACAAATGCGGAGATACTCCACTCTATGTCGCGGCGTCCGGAGATAACCTTCCAATTGCTCAGATGCTCCTTGAACGCAACGCGAATGTCAATTCCAGAATGATGACGGATATACCCCAGTTTATACAGCTTTCGCTAGAGGAAGCCCAGACATTGCGCGGTTGCTGCTCGAGCACAGTGCAGATGTGCTTGCACACGACCAAAGTGGAAAAAGTCTACTCCATTTCGCAGTGTCCAGAGGTCAGCTCGAGCTTGCTACCATGCTTCTCAAGCTCAAGGCGCGGGTCAATTTCCTGGATGATTATGGTTCGACGCCATTACATCGAGCAATAGAGCTGGATGAAGACACCCCTGGCTTCGTGCGGCTCCTCATGGACTATGGTGTGGATTTGCACGTACACGATAACAGCGGAAACACACCACTCCATCTGGCAGCGTTCAAAGGCGACCTCGAAGTTGTTCGTATGCTACTTGAGCAGAAGGCTAAGGTAAATGCGTTGAATAACGACGGATCCACCCCAATGCACCGGGTTTCAGACAGTTGTCTAGGAAGATGCACAGACGTTGTGCGGCTCTTGCTGGACTACGGTGCGGATGTGCACGTGCACGACAACAGCGGAAATACTCCACTCCATTTCTCAGCGTTCAAAGGTCACCTCGTAGTTTCACGTATGCTGCTTGAGCGGAAGGCCGAGGTCGATGCCTTTAATAACGACGGATCGACCCCAATACACCAAGCTTCAGAGGGTTGGGAGGAAGGATGTCCCGATGCTGTCCGGCTCTTGCTGAACCACGGTGCGGATGTAAACATGCACGACAAAAGCGGGAACACACCACTCCATCTCGCAGCGTTCAAAGGCGACCTCAAAGTTGCTCGCGTTCTATTGGAGCTGAAGGCGGAGGTCGATTCTATGAATGACGACGGACTGACCCCATTACACCGAGCTTCACAGGGTTTGCAGGAAGGTCACCGAGATATTGTGCGGCTCTTGCTGGGCTACATGCGGATGTGGACGCACACGACAAAATGGAAACACTCCACTCCATCTTGCGGCGACCGCTGGTCACCTGAAAGTTATTCGCATACTACTTGAGTGCCACGCGGAAGTCAATCCCCGGAATGACGATGGATCCACCCCATTTCTCAGGGCATTGGAGAATGACAACGCTGATGTTGCGCGGCTATTGCTTGAGCACGATGCGGATCTGCACGTGCACGACAGCAACGGAAACACTCCACTCCACTGCGCAGCGTCTGGAGGTCACCTCCAGCTTGCTCGCGCACTACTAGAGCTCAACGCTGACGTTAATTCCCTGAATGACGAGGGTTCAACCCCATTACACCGAGCATCAGACGGTTGGGAAAAGAGAAACGTAGATGTTGTGCGGCTCTTGCTGGACCACGGTGCGGATGCGCAGATACGCAACCTCAGCGGATTAACTGCATCTGAGGTAGCCCATGAGCGCGAAAATCATAAAATTGTACGACTGCTCGCCGAGAACGCTGATATATGAGCCGATGGGCGGCCTTAGCCTCTATATTTAACCTGTCGATATGCGTCAGTGACTATTATCTCGCTTTTTGCCTGCTTACTGATTCTTGCTACAGTGATTCTCTGGAACCTGATATTATTTATGTAGAAAATTTGTCTGTAGTATGTGTAGTCCCTCCGAATTGCTGTCATACGACGTATAACTGTCCCTTATGTCCAAAATGTTATGTTACTTGAGTCGAGAATGAAAGTGGGGGTGAATAACCGAGCATATTTATCCCAGTGTTTGTACCGACTCAATGAC
>WITN01000542.1:0-60409 GCA_015025155.1 Lactarius quietus
CAGTGTTATACTGTGGGCGACACACTGTGCCTTGCTAATTACCAAATTAGGCATACCAAGTAGATAGCTCGGATTGGGCTCACACTTGATAATTCTAAGAATGGTAATCAGACTCCCACATCCAATGCACACAGCGCATGTAGCGTTATCACCTAACACGTAGTCTGACTTGGACTTGTGAATGTGACGCCACTTGTAGAGAGAGATGAACGGGTGACGTATCTGGTCACATGGCCACTAGGATCGTTCAACACAAACACTGGGGTAGTCGAAGACTAATCCTTCAGTCAGAGACTGGATCGAGAGGAATAAGTGAAGAGATGAGAAGATGATGGTGATGATTCAAGAAGACCAAGCTGGAGAGCTATGGTCGAGTAAAGACACCTTATATACAGTTACACGCTGGCTTTAAAGTGCAGCTATAATACCAAACCCTAATACGACTGTACTAGGAATGAGTCACTATAAAAACTGAAACACCGGCTAACCCAGATACTGGCAACGCGTAAGTGTCCATGACTAATAGAGGCTTAGTATCGTAGTCATAACCGTATAGTAAGTGTTCTGAACTCCGAAACTTTGTAATGCAGATGATGAGTAGTCCGCACGATGTCAGACCATGACATTACCCCCTTTTCAGGTAGAACATCCATGTTCGAAAACCCAAGGGATAATCGTCGCACCGCGACAAACGGAAACCTCCTGATCCATAATCCTCTGTAAACTATTTGCTTCCTCCAACTGATGCGTACTCTTCCTGACTTTGTTACCGACCACGTACTGTTCATTTTCCAACGCAGTAATCCGTTCGCTGATTTCGGAGTATCGGGTGGTTATGGCCCGATAACGGAGGACCTCCGCCCACAACAACCGATCTGGAATCTGCCCTAGGGCCAAGTCAACCCCATGGCGATCACCATAATCCTGTCGAAGGTAACGCAATTGATCATGCATGTAATGGCGGTCGTTATCCACGGCATCAAAGTTGTAGCATTTCCACCAAACACTGATCCGACTTGGATCCGACGGCTTCCTTGAATCAAACGATGAGCTAAGTGCACGGCTTACAACTCAACAAGAACTCGTGAAGGGCGATAAACCAGAAAAGGTCCCCTTGATAAGGCCTAACAAGGTGATGACTTTGACACACAAGTTGGCAACAAGATAAGATACTAGTCACACAGACCAATGACTCTGCTATGAGAATGCTTTGAATAGAACCTGAGAGGAATACAGGTGGAAGTCCAAAACAACTAAGCTAACGACTACTGGCGAAACCTGCCTAGTATATATAGTACTCTCAAGCCAGCTTTAAAGCTGAGCTCGAACTATAGTAACATGACCTACGACCTTATCTGCCAATAGGAATTGTCCATCAAGCCACAGGGGCTTATCATGAAACATACAGTACATGAGGCATAAGGCCCCACATGAGTCAGAGATAACACAACCATGAGTCAGAGATAAGAACAACACATGACTCACAAATGACGACATAGAACAATAGAATAATAGAGAACAAATGTCAGGGCGCAATACCAGCGCATCAGAAACTGTTCCATCAGAACTTGAACCACAAAAGGGAATGTCTAGACCTTCAGCTGTCAGGAATCGCCTCTGACCTCATGCCTACCATGGCCCTTCCAGAACCTTCCATAATCTTCCATTCTTGATACAACACCAAAGTCCCCTGAGTTATGGCTTAGGTCAGATACATACTGTGACCTGGGACTTGACCTCCTCTTCTACACGTGACATCTTCTTCGGCCTCTCGGGAATCTCACATCCGAGGAAACGTTACCAAACTTTCCATCCTTGAAGTCCCATGACTTATGGGTTAGACCAGATACAGGGCATGATCTGGGACTTTCACGTGATAGATCACATGACCTTCATCCTTCCTGTAACACTTGTGCCAGTGTCTGCGGTCAACGGGTGGACGATCATTCCACTCACTAACTGGCGTATATGGAGGGCTTCATCCTCCTCCACTTCATAGTCTTCTTCTGCCTCAGGGTATCCATCGGCCTGGGCCCATACGAGAGCGCGAACTTCTTCTTCTTCTTCACTATATTCTGGCTGACCTAATACCCATGTGTGTGCTTCAGGGTAATCTTGACAGTTCTTCCAATGTTCATGGGTGCACTTGCGATGTTTGGTACGCGTGGGGTTCAGTACGATGTCACCACGTGACAAAAGTCAGGAGCGGCGTGGACTTCACCTTGTTGAATTTCCCCTCCTTTCTCCATACATCCATAGATGATGGGATTATTGCCAGGCATCACATGGACATACTTGGCAACAGTGACATGACCATTGATGGTCATGCGAAAGGCGATGTATCTGGGGGGAATATTTAGTTCAAATCCATCGGGGGTGTCGGCCTTGTCCTGAGCACGCTGCTGCTCGGCTCGCACTCCGCCTCCTCGATAGTGTAATGTCCCAGGTCATAGTAAGTATCTGACCTAAGCCGATAACTCAGGGGACATGGCATAACGGGACAATTACGGTACGAGGATGACTGATTGATTACTGTACGATGACGGATGATGACTGATTCCCGCAGTGAGCGGCTTACTGATAGTAGTGACGTTTGTCAAGTGTTGTATGATTGTTACTAGTAGTAGTGGCGTGATGCTTACCGTTATAAGGCAGCTGTCGACTGTTGTGGTCGGCAGCTTGAAGTTCTTGTACACTTCTCATATCGAATAAGCAGGCTCTCTCTCTCTCTCTTTCGCTACCTTCGTCCTCTCGGACCGCGTTGCTGTCAAAGCAAGACTCCGCCTTTGCGCGTTGAGACGATACTCTGCCTTCGTGCTAGAGTTTACGGGTTGTTAAGTCACCGCGTTCATCTTACGTTGCCAAAGTCAGGCTCACGTGCAACTTGCACGTAACAGATAGTCTGGGAAGCAAGGGCTTTCTTTTGGCACTCCCACACCAGCTCTTCTTCCTCGTCTCGACCTCCATGGCACAAATGGTACCCCTTCATCTTGGGATCCCGATACTTCACGGGGATTTTGATTTTCTTTGTTGGAGTCGTCCTCCCGGGCTCGGAGAGTGGCACGGATGTGAATACCCCAGGATGTCACGGGGTCCATGATGACGTTGGTAGGGGGGTCAACATTGATATATCGAGGCGTCGGTGGTGGTGGAATGCGGATGGGGTCGTTGTTACAAGTGCAGTTGTAGATGAGTTGTCCACAGTCATAGTGGATGTGGGAGTCGTTGGCATCAGGGTGACCTGGACATGACAAGGCGGTTTGCTTACAAGTCCCACAAACTCAGACCACGTCACTGAGGTCTGAACTGCTTGGCACTTTGATAAGCATTTGTGGAACAATAATGTTCTTGACGCGAGTAGCTGCTCCCTCCTCCACCTCCGATTGGTCTTCTTCCAATCCTCCAGCGTCGTATCCACGTACATCAGGGGTTTCGGGGATGATGTCTCCAGGAGTGACAAGACGGAAGGCAGTGGCGACTTCTGCGGCAGTGGGTTCGTTGTCAACGATGAGGGAGGAGGTAATGACATTGTCAAGAGAGGAGGTGTTGGACATGGAGGTTTGAAGGAAGAATTGATGAGCGTCCTCACTAGAACGAAGGGCTTTTATACATGAAATGGTCGGAATTTGGAGTTGTTGAAACTCAGCTAGAGCGGCCGGAGCATGGACGTCAGTGGCGTTGACCCACTGGTTCTCCGAGTCAGGATACCCCTTCCATTTGATAAGGTATTGTTTGCGCCGTCCCCTGCTGAAGTGCTGTTGGTCTAGAATCTTCTCGATTTCGTATTCTTCTTCTCCATCAATTAATTCAGGGGGTGGTCTTGAGAAATTTGGTCCATGAAAGGAAGTTTCTCGATAGGGGGTGAGAAGATCGATATGAAACACGTCATGAATGCTCCACTGTGTGGGAAGTTCCAATCTATAATTAACTGAAGACATCACCTGGACGACTTTAAAAGGGCCATGTCATTTGGGCGCAAGTTTGGCGCTTGGTTGATGAGTCCTCAGGTGCTTCCCTTCTAGCCATACTAGGTCTCCTTCCTTGAACTTGGGCGTATCTTTGTGTTTCACCCATGACTTCTGTGCCTTGATTATTTGTTGTTGGGCATGTTCTCGTGCCTGTTTGAGTTGATCTAGGCGTAACGCCACCTGTGGAATCGGACTTGGCGATGACTTCCAATCAGTCCGCGGGTGATGTCCCATCAAAAGGAAGAATGGAGACTGCCCTGTTGCCTCATTGGGCCAATTGTTGTATGTGAATTCCGCCAGCAGAAGATAGAGAGACCAGTTATCTTGTCGCTCATTTACCCAAAAGCGGAGATATTGTTCCAACCATTGATTCGTTCGTTCCGATTGGCCATCAGTTCTGGGATGATAAGCGGTTGATATGTTCTGTGTGATCCCCAATTGTTTACAAAGTTCTCGGGTGAACTTTGACGCGAATCTGGGATCTCAATTGCTAATAATTTTAGTAGGTAGTCCATGCCTATTAAATACGTGTTTGAGATATAGGGTGGCGGTTTCTTCAGCGTTGATTTCTTCGTTGCACGGAATAAAAATAGATGCTTTGGTACAGTTGTGATCCGTGATGGTGAGAATTGAGTCATAACCCTGTGATATGGGTAGTTTAGTGATGAAATCTAATGCAATAGTTTCGAATGGCATAGCTTCGGGTTTAGGGAAAATTGGTTGTAATGCTGCTTGGATAGGACAGGAGTTGACCTTATGTCGTTGACAGTCTGCACAGCCTTGCACATAAGCCGTGACATCTTGTCGTAATGTTGGCCACCAATAGTGTCGTTCCACCAGTTTGATGGTTTTGTTTATTCCCAGGTGTCCGTACGCTGGGGGATTATGATGAGCTTCTGCGATCATTCTTTGCTCTGGACTTCCCTTGGTTACTACTCTTTTTCCACTTTTGTACCAGACGCCATGTATATGTTTCAGTTTGTGAGGGTCTACCCAGGTTCATATGATGTCTTTATCTTGCGCGTCGCTGGGATTGACTGGGGTCATTTGTTCAACAGTAAGGATGCCTTCCGGATGATTCGGCATTTGTCACGATTCCACGAATCGCTGGTTCGACTTGAACCCGAAGGCTTTCCTGCTATCACTTCTAAGCCAAGCGCACGGCTTGCAACCTAGAAAATACGCGAAAAGGGCGAATAACCACAGATGGTCCCTTTATACAATGTCACTTGAAGATAACTCTTGACACAAATGAACAATGAGAGAAGAATAGTCACAACGACCAATGACTCTGCTATAAGAATGCTTGACTATGCCTGAGAGGAATACAGGTGGAAGTTCAAGACAACTAAGCTATCGACTACTGGCGAAACCTGCCAACTACTTATAGTACTCCAAGACAGTATTCTAACTGAGCTCGAACTATAGTAAACACGACTCACGACCTAATCTGCCAATGAGAATTGTCCATCAAGCCACAGGGGCTTATCATGAAACATACAGTACATGAGGCATACGGCCTCACATGAGTCAGAGATAAAGACAACCATATGACTCACAAATGACATCAGAACACAAGATAACAAGATAACAAATGTCTCGGCGCAATATCAGCGCATCAGAATACCTTCCATCAGAATCGACCCATACTGGGAATTGTCCAGACCTTCGGCTATCGGTAATCCCGCATCTGACCTCATGCCTACCATGGTCTTCCATAACCTTCCATCCAACAAGTCCCATGACTTATAGATTAGGTCAGATACATGCCATGACCCGGGACTATCATGTGATATGATCACATGACCTTCATACGTCCTGTAGCAGAGGTGCCAGCACTGGAGGGTTCTGCATGAACTAGCATTCCACTCACAAGTTGGGCAATCCTCAACGCTTCTCCTTCTCCAATGTAGTCTTCTTCATCTGTTCCTTGACTCCACACTAGAGCGCGTACTTGCTCTTCTTCGTCGTACTCTGGATCTTTGCCTACCCATTTGTGTGCTTCTGGGTAATCTTGGCAGTCTTTCCAGTGTTCATGCATGCAACGGCGCGTCTTGACGTTGTCCGAAGGCGAGACGATGTCAGATTGTGACAGCATTCCTGTTCGTCGTGTGTTTGCGGTTTTCGCAAAGACATGTTCTGGAAGTACTGTGACATTTTCATTATCCTTTTCCCCTTGATCATAATCTGGACGACGTGATAGTGCATCCGCGCGTCCATTTGCTGATCCTTTGATGTGATGAATTTCGAGGTTATATTCGGATAACTCCAGTACTTCCCTTGCAACTTGCCAACTGATCTTCTGGGGTTCCCTCCAATAGCGTAAGTTCATGTGATCTGAGAATACTTTGATTTTATGAGGGGATCCTGCAAGTAGGGATCTCCAATGTCGTAGCGCTTTGACGATAGCTAACAACTCTAGATCGTAAATGTCGTAATTTCGTTCTGCAGCATTCAGCGTTGCAGAGTAGTATCCTATTGGGTGTCTCTTGCTATCAGTTTTTCATTGAAGGAGTACTGCCCCCACCACGAATCCTAATGCATCTACCTCCAATTTGAATGGTTGGTGTAATTCTGGGTGTGCTAGTACTGGTTCACTCGTAACATGTTGTTTGAGGAGATTGAAGGCGTGTTGTTGTTGTTGTCCCCATGACCATTCGACCTTCTTCTTTGTGAGTTTGTTCAGTGGTTTGGCGATTGACGCAAATCCTCTGATAAAGAGGTGATAAAAATTGCAGAATCCTAGGAATGATCGTACATCCTTAACTTTGGTTGGCGTTGGCCAATCTTTGATGCCTGAAATTTTGACGGGATCCATGCGTGTTACCCCCTTTTCAAGGATTACCCCCAGGTAATCAAGAGATGGCACATGGAAGGTGCATTTCTCAGGTTTGAAATATAGGTCATACTTCTGTGCCACCGATAATACATCTTTGACAGCATTGATGTGATCTGTCAAATTAGTTTTTGTGGCTATGCCGATATCGTCCATGTATACTTGTATAACTGTCCCCATCTGTTCGTGTTTTATGATAACATCCCTGTAGATAGTGTTCATCATGGTTTGGAAGGTGGCTGGTGAATTAGTGAGTCCAAAAAACATGACTGTGGGTTTGAAGAGTCCATAGGGAGTTTTGAAAGCTGCTTTATGTTCATCTCCCTCTTTGATGCGGATGTTGTTGTATCCCCATCACACGTCAAGTTTAGTATAAATGTGAGCTCCACTCAAGTCCTTGATGAGAGTTTGAATGAGGGGAAGGGGATAGTTGTTTCGTATCGTTACTTGGTTGATACGCCGATAGTCCTGGACTGGGCGTAGTTTTCCATCCTTCTTTTTAACAAAAAAGAATGGAGATGCGTACTGCAATTTGGAGGGTCTAATATACCCTTTTTTTAATTGTTCTGTAATAAATTTGCGTACTTCTAGATCTTCAGGTAACGACAAATCGTATATGGAACAATTGATGTGATCTGGTGCATCCTTTTTGAATTCAATTGCGTGATCCCATTCCCTTGATGGTGGGAATCTTTGAGATTCTTCTTCGCTGAATACTTTTGCGAATGCTTCGTACGCTACTGGTATATCTGCGGTTTCCTTTGGTCCTGCCGCGATTGCCATTTCAGTAGCTGCTCCTTTGATGGAGCATTGGGAGTGTAACGTAGCGATGATGTTAGCCTTTTCAGTAGTTGATAGAAGATGGGCTACTACATCCTTGTTAACCTGGGGATTTACAGATTTGATGACGATGGGAAGGGTATTTTTGTCAATAGTTCCATGTTTCCAACTGAACTTTGGCTCGAATGCGCTGAGCCAAGGATACCCAGTAGGACATCTTCTTTGCCAATATCCGTAACAAGAAATCAGACATCTCTGACAATTTTGTTTGTGAGTACTTGCAAATCAACGTAATGAGTAATGAGCCCCCCTTTGTTGGTAGTATCATCAATATTGAATATTTTGCGGGGTTGTGATAGGGACATTTTCCCTAATCCCATTTGTTTGACAAATTTTTCGTTTATGAAATTGTCCGTTGCTCCGGAATCTACTAGTGCGCATATGTCAGCCTTGTTGTAACTGGTTCGAATGGATACCGGAATTTGCATAGAACGGAAGCGAGTTATGTATACAGCGTTACAACGTAATGCCCTCACCCAGGCCATCGGGTTCAGGCGTCCCCAAAATCCTTTCCTCCCATCAACTCCTGCATGGCAAGGGTTTTGAATTCTTCAGTTTCATTTGCGGCCATGCGTAGCCAATCGTCTTTACGCTGCATGGTAGATCGTTCATCTGCTACCATTTGTGCAATGTGGAGATCATCACCGGCTTCAGTGCGATCATCCACTACTTCTATTTGATGTGCGTTGCTACGTGGTTGACATGGCTGCATGCAGTTACGACTGAGGTGTCCTTTCTTTTGACAATTATAACAGGTGACTTCCCTCAGGTCTGGTCCTCTCCTTCTTTGCAAAAACCCTTCCCACGGTTTAAATGTGGGATTGAGGTAAGGCCTTGGTTGGTTTAAAACCTCTTCCGCATTTGCAAGTTGTCCCCTTGCTCTGGCTCTATCGGCCGTCGTATCCATGGCATCTGGATGTCTTTGGAACGCCCTCCACGGCTGTTGTTGATTTTGAGGTGCTTTGAATGGTGTAGGGCGAGGCATTGGCAATTTGTATTGATTGAGTTTGTTCTTCATGTGAACGTATTGTCCTTGTCTTTCAATCGCCGCCAGCTTCCATCCGTCATAATCGACAGGTTTGTCAAATTGAAAGACTGTTTCATAGAGCTGACGAGGAAGTCCTCTTCCAAAGAGGTCCAGTACCAGGGGTTGATCTATGTCATACCCAGCATTGCGCACCAATTGTTCGAATTTGGCAACGTATGCATCAATATCCTCTCTTTCCATTCTAACTCCTTGTTGGAGTTCCGCTTGAGCCCTTTCTTTCTTTAGAGTGTCCGTATATTGTCGGGCAAATCCCATTATCGTGTTGTTCCATAAATATGGGTTTGTGGTAGGAGTGCCATTGATCTGAACCTGCATTCGCAGCCAGGCGATCATGGATCCTACCCATTCCGTTACCGCTGATCCCTGGATGTAGGTAAGGAACAACATAGCTTTCTGATATGGGTTACGCATAATAGGATGCGCCTCATTGATGCCTTCATATAAGTTCCACTGTAATAGGAATTCTTCTGCTTTTTCCTTGTTTCCTTCGAATATTGCGGGAGGATTCCCACAGAACTTTGTGTGATCATGTTGAGGTGCTCCCCCTTGAGGTAGGGGTGGTGGAACCAGCGGTAGATTTCCTGGTGGTCCACCTCCTCCTGGTGGTCCGTTTCCACCTGGGCTACCCTGTAGGGCTCAAAATGCCATGATGTCTGCTTGCGACATTGGCACGTTAGTTACTGGATGCATGATAGTGGTCTGAGAAGTAGTGTGAGTGGCCATTACTTCTGGAGCTGATATGCGAAGGGACTCAGTTAAAGTGTCCAACTGCTGTGGTGCTTCTTGTATTTGAATGACTGATGCTGCACTATGCGTAGATGGTGCAGGACTAGCTGAGGGAGCTGGGGTTGCTGGTGTTGAATATGAGGGATTTAACGCCCTAAGTTCATGTCTAGTCAGTTCGTCCAATGGTATTCCAAGTCCCAATTCTTCCCAAGTGGGGCAATGTCCTTCCCACTTTTCTTCTTGTTTGCTCCAACGAATTACCACCCAACAAAGGTGTTCTTCGTCAAATTCGACACCAAATACTCATCTGTCCTTGCAGTCCTGGGTGTGATACCCAGTAGTACCGGTTGCGTGGTGAAAGTAGTAAGTTGCACTCTTCTTAAAGCATTCTGGTACGGTTTCTAATCCTCTTTGATCGTACCACAGATGTTCTTCAGGAAAGTCCCAACGATTGCGAGTTGTAAGTGGAGTCGCCACAATGAAAGCTTGGTCTTAATGTAGCGTTATCACCTAACGCGTAGTCCGACTTGGACTCGTGAATGTGACGCCACTTGTAGAGAGAGATGAATGGGTGATGTATCTGGTCACACGGCCACTAGGATTGTTCAACACGAACACTAGGGTAGTCGAAGACTAATCCTTCAGTCAGAGACTGGATCGAGAGGAATAAGTGAAGAGATGAGAAGACAATGGTGATGATTCAAGAAGACCAAGCTGGAGAGCTATGGTCGAGTAAAGACACCTTATATACAGTTACACGCTGGCTTTAAAGCGCAGCTATAATACCAAATGTTACGTGCGAGCTGCACGTGAGCCTGACTTAGGCAACAAAGGGTGAACGCGGTGACTCAGCAGTGTCCTGGACTCTAGCGCGAAGGCAGAGTATCGTCTCAACGCTCGAAGGCGGAGTCTTGTCTGCTTGCTTGTTGACACACAGCCCCAATGGGCGAGAGAGGGAGAGAGAAGAGGAAACCACGACTTGGATAACAAGACGAGAGTGCTACAAGAAATCCAAGCTATCGACCACAACAGTCGATAGCTTCCTTATATAGTACCGTACTGCAGTCCGCCTTCGTCAGCGAGACCGCCACTACTACTACTACTCCTCTGCTGTGTAATCGTCCACGTCTGCTCAGTAATTGTACCATGTCTGCTCTGTAATCGTACAGTAAAGCCATCAGTCATTGTAGGTGTTTATCAGTCATCGTCCACTCTGCCTTGGTAAGTATTAGGGAGCGACTCGTCATCCCCCTTACCATGCTTGATTGCTATGCGTCCCCTGGCTTATGGGTTAGGTCAGATACATACTGTGACCTGGGACGTTACATCACCCCCCTTCATAAGGGTGAGCGCCCTCGCTCCACTACCCAATTCGGTACCGCTGTTAGTCCGACGTCAGTCTCGTGCTCATCCCGTATCCTTACGATAGCATGCGCCCTTCCCAACCACTTCGCCGAGTGCCGTGCGCAATCCACGTGCACGAAAATGTCATCCTCGAGCTTTTTGATCGCCGCCTCCAGCTCTTGGATGACTTCCTGGGACGCGCGGTAGCACCTCACTTCGGCGGCAAGGGAAATATCCCCCAGCCTAGCGAGGGCTTCGTCTACCTGTCGCCGTCCCCGGAAGTCAGCGCGTAGGTATTGTAGATCTTCTCAGGAATACTCAGCCGCGGGCCCCATGTCTCTACATGGCTCGGCGTGGATATCTCCCCAGTAGATAGGCGAGAGTCGCCCCATCGTCCCAAATACCTTGGGGTTGTCGAGCATCCTCACCCGCACATACCTAGCGGGGATGCGTCGACCCTCATGCTCGATCACCATGGGCACCCAATTCATCCCGTTGTTGAGGACGAATCCATTGGGGGTAGGCGATAAGGTACGGATAGGGCTCCACGTGTTACGCTCAGACCCTGCTCAAGCTGCCAAGACACAAAGACAGCACAAGTGTCTGCATGAACACTGGAAGAATTGCCAAGATTACCCAGAAGCGCATACCTGGGAGTCACGTGCAAAGGAAGACATCGAAGAAGAAGAGGCCGTACGAGCACTCGTAGCGGCAGAAGACGACAGCTACCTCGCTTATGACGAGGCGTGCAAGGTCCGCCAATTCGTGAGTAACTTAATAACTCGCGGAAGTACCCCAGATACTGGCAGGAAGGTTATTACAGGACGGATGAGGGTCACGTGACATGGTCATGTGAGAAACCCCCAGGTCACGGGATCTGACCTAAGCAATAAGTCAGGGGGGCGCGAAGGATGAAATTGTCCCGGGCCACAGTACGTATCTGGCCTAACTAATAACTCAGGGGACGTAGGACGAAGCCATGGAATTGGCGGAAGACAGTTGTGTCCTGAAGACAAGGCCAACGACGACAAACAGCGATTGTGTGGTGTAAGACCAGTGACCTGAGGCTGCCGATATCAGCGGGCCGTGGTTGCCGTTGGGACGCACTCCAGCGGGCCGGGTTTGATCCCCTGTCGGGAAAGTGTTATTGATGGATTAGTTCAAGGAGCGCCTGTGTTAGCGCCGGAGCCATTGGCTTACTATTGGTATTATTCGTGATTGGTGATGCTTAGACATTCACTTACTCATTCGCTTACTTATTGCTCTCGCTTACTGATGCGATGAGGTGGGCTGACTGATGCCCTATGGTTGCTTACTCACTGGTTGGAGGTGCTTGGTCACTCATTGGTGGGGACGCTTACTTATGGCTTATTGATGCCTTATTCATGTGCTGATTGATGTGAGTCATCATGCTTATTATTCACTACTGTTGTATTTGTCGCCTTGATGGCTTGATGGACTTTTACCTTTTATGGTTGTATTGATGTACTATATATACTATACGAGCTGCGCTATAGTTCGCTAGCTTAGTTGTCTTAAAACCCACTTGTATACTTCTCAAGAGGTGCAGACAGTCTTATAGCAGAGTCATTGTTCATTGTGACTATCTTGTTGCCAACTTAAAGTGTTAGGCGTTGCCACCTTGTAACGAACCTCAAGCTAGGCGGTATTAGGGGACCTTATTGGTTATTCGCCCTTTACAAGTCATTCAAGTCGTTCCTGAGTTCAGAAGCCGTGCGCTTTGCTCAGAGTTGAAGCAAGGAAGACCCATCGGATCCAAGTCGGATCAACGTTCAGTGGGAACGTAACACCACGGCGCATTCACTCGGCGCGTAGCGATTGGTGAGGGGTCGCGTGCCTCCCGGTATGGTGGGAGTCCTCGCGCTTCGTAGCCAACCTCCACCGTTGGGCCGTAGACGATAGCAACTGGCGGTGATCGTCCTGCGTCATCCATGGTTTCATCGGCAATGTCGTCTTCTCCTTCTTCATTGTTGATTCGAGGGGGGATGCGCATGGGGGCGCAATGGCAATAGCTTTGGGGGTTATCGCATCGGGTGCAGATAACGTGGGCGTCGTGGTATGAGCCATCAGAGGACTCATCACTGTCGTATCGGTCGACAGCGGTGGAGGGCTGTAGGAGACTTGCCTCGTCAACCTCTGTATCCTCTCCCGTCTCTCTGTCACTGTCATCCTCATTACTTGGTCCAATCGCCATGAGGTCATCACCTCCTTCAACAACCCGTAGTCCTTCCTCATCTGCCTCCACTCTTCCGCTAGCGGGTGTGGGGAATCGCCTGCGAGCCTCGGCCAGGTCTCGCTCTTGTTGTTCACGTTCGTCTCGGTCCCGTTCGGCAACCATCCTGACCTGTTCAACTGCAGAGCAGAAAGGGTCGTCGACATTGTTGGAGGTGTTGTAGGTGGTGAGGGTGTCGACGGGAGGGAAGTCAAGATTGATGATGGTGAGTGGGACATGGGCCATTGTAGTGGGGGTTGGTGTCTTTGTTCGTTCAATTGTCGCTGCTTTTATGTGAGTCTCGGCATTTGGATTGGAGCGTTTGAACTTCCTTATCTCTTCATCTGCGTGAACGTCGTCCCACGGGACCCACTGATTGTCCGAGTCTGAGTAACCCTTCCACTTGATAAGGTACTGGAGTTTGTGCCCTCGTCCATGTCTTCTTGAGTCTAGTACTTTTTCAACCTCGTATTCTTCCACGTCTTCTACCAGTTCTGGTGGTGGGCGTTGATAGTTTGCGCCATGAATCAGCGTTTCTTTGTAGGGTGTGAGAAGGTCTGTGTGAAAGACGTCGTGGATGCTCCACTGTGTGGGAAGTTCGAGTCGGTAGTTGACAGGAGACATCACCTGGACAATCCTAAACGGTCCGTGCCTCCTGGGCGCAAGCTTTGTGGTTGGCTGGTTGGTTCGTAGATGACATCCTTCCAGCCATACCCTATCTCCTATCTGATATTTGGGGGTGTCACGATGTTTGACCCATGACTGTTGCGCTCGGCGCATTTGTTCTTGTGCCTGGTGTCTTATCTCTTTCAATTGTTCCAGTCTGGCCGTGACCTGTGGTATGGGTGATGTTTTATCCGTCCAATTAGTGTGTGGGTGATATCCCATCAGCAACCTAAATGGGGTTTCGTGCGTGGATTCATTAACCCAATTATTGTGCGCAAACTCAGCTAGTGCGAGGTGATCGGCCCAATTGTTCTGTCTTTCATTGGCCCAGAGTCTGAGGTATTGCTCCAGCCATTGATTTGTTCGCTCCGATTGTCCGTCCGTTCGTGGGTGGTACGCAGTTGAGATGTTCTGCTGTATCCCTAGGAGTCGACATAGTTCTCTCGTGAATTTGGACGCAAATCGGGGGTCTCGATCGCTGATTAGTTTCGTTGGTAGGCCAAATCATGCGACTACATGTTTGGCGTATAGGGCTGCGGTTTCTTCACCTGATATCTCTTCTTTGCAAGGTATGAATATCGACACTTTTGAGCAGTCGTGGTCAGTGACTGTAAGTATAGAATCGTACTCCCTTGATGTCGGGAGTTTGGTGATGAAGTCCAGCACTACTACCTCAAATGGGGTTGCTTCGGGTTTTGGGAATATTGGTTGTAGCGGTGCCTTTGTTCTTTGTGTGTTGACCTTGCATCGCTGGCACTCAGCGCATCCTCGTACGTATTCGGCGATGTCTTGTTTCATTGTGGGCCACCAGTAGTGGCGTTCCACTATCTGGGTTGTTCGGTTTATTCCTGGGTGTCTGTGAATAGGGGAATCGTGATGTGTAGAGATTACTTCTCTAATTTCCCCTGGTGTTCCTGTGACAACTAGTCTTCATCCTTGGTACCACCAAAGTTCGTTCGCTTTGGTTAGTTTATGGGGGTCAACCCACTTGCGTATTCTCTGTTTGTCCTGCTGTGGTTGGGTAGTAGTTGTTCGTACAAACAACTCATTAGGTAGGACCGTGACGTTCTCGTTGTCCTTCTCTCCTTGGTCATAGTCGGTGCGTCATGATAGTGCGTCGGCTCTTCCATTTGCGGTTCCCTTGACGTGATGTATTTCGAAATGGTATTCGGCCAATTCCAGTACTTCTCTAGCGATTCGTCGGCTGATTTTCTGGGGATCTCGCCAGTACCAAAGGTTGAGATGATCCGAGAATATGTGTACTTTGTGTGGGGATCCCGCTAGTAGGTGTCGCCAGTTTCTTAGCGCTTTTACGATGGCCAACAACTCCAGGTTGTATATGTCGTAGTTGCGTTCGGCGGTGTTGAGTGTGGCCGAGTAATACCCCACAGGGTGTCGTTTTCCATCTGCTTTCTTCTGTAGTAGCACCGCTCCTACCGCGAATCCTGATGCATCTACTTCTAGGTCGAATTGTTGTGTTTGATCTGCGTGCGCTAGTATGGGTTCTGTTGTAACCCGTTGTTTGAGTGTGTCGAATGCTGCTTGGTGTCTTGTAGTCCATTGCCATGGTTCGTCTTTGCGCGTTAGTTCATTCAATGGTTTGGCGATGTTTGCAAAGCCTCTAATGAACTGCTGGCAAAAGTTGCAAAAACCGAGGAAGGATCGTACATCCTTAACTGATGTGGGAGATGTCCAGTCGCGAACACCCGAAATTTTGATGGGGTCCATGCGTGTTACCCCCTCTTCAAGGATTACCCCCAGGTAATCAATACTGGAGGCGTTGAACACGCATTTTTCTGGTTTGAAGAAGAGGTCATGTTTCTGAGCGACTTCCAGGACATCGCGCACTGCCTTCTGATGTTGTTCGAGTGTGTTTTGTTGGTGTTTCGTGGCTATTGCGATGTCGTCCATGTAGATCCGAATGGTTGTTCCGTTGGGTTCGTGTTTTGCTATCATTGGTCGGTATATTTCGTTCATGAAGCTTTGGAACGTTGCTGGTGAGTTACACAGCCCAAAGTACATGACGGTTGGTTCGAAAAGTCCGCAGCGTGTTTTAAACGCGGCTTTGTGTTCGTCCCCTTCTTTGATTCGTATGTTGTTATACCCTTGTCGGACATCTAGTTTGCTGAATATTTGAGCTCCCCCAAGGTCTCGGATGAGGTCATCGATGAGAGGGAGTGGGTATTGGTTTCGTATTGTCCACTCGTTTATGCGTCGGTAGTCCTGTACGGGTCGTAGTTTTCCGTCCTTCTTTTTAATAAAGAAGAATGATGATGCATACAGGGATTTTGAGGGGCGTATGTACCCCTTTTTGATTTGTTCATCAATGAAGTCATCCAATGCTGCGTCTTCTACCCTAGTCATGGGGTATATTTTGCAGTCGATTACTTCTGGTGCGCCCCTTTTGAAGTCTATTGCGTGATCGCAGCTTCTTTTGGGCGGGAATCTCTTTGATTCTTGTTCGCTGAATACCTTTTTGAAGCTTTGGTACTCTGTTGGTATCTTGACCTCCGTGGTGTACTGGTTGGCATCCACCGCGAGTTCTACCGCTGATCTTCTTCCATGTACCTGTTCCTTCAAGGTCATCACGATTTGTTCTTTTGCTTCTTCTGTGAACGTTCGTGATACTTTTGCGTCCTCCTTTTCTTCCGTTAGCAGTTTTGCCAATACTGCTCTCCTGTTGTTTGGGTTAATTGACCGCAATACTATGGGAAGTTGCTTCTCATCTATGGTGGCGTGACGCCAGCTGAACCTTGGCTCGTAGGTGGCGAGCCATGGGTATCCTAGCAGGACGTCTTCTTTTCCGATATCGGTGATGAGGAACCTCATTTCCCTTTTTGTTTTTCCTGTTTCCACATTGAGCGTGAGGTAGTGTGTGATCTGCCCCGCTTTATTAGTGGTATCGTCGATGTTGTAGATATTTTTCGGCTTATCTAATAGCCGTTGTCCCAATCCCATCCTTTTGACGAAGTTTGGATGTATAAAGTTGTCAGTGGCTCCTGAGTCCACTAATGCTTTGATGTCGGCCATGTTGTAACTTGCGCGAATAGACACTGGTACTCTCATAGATCGGTAGCGCATAATATACACAGAGTTACAACGTATTGCCCTTACCCAGGCCGCCGGGTTTAGGCACCTCCAAAATCCTGTCCCATCAATTGTTGTAGGACCAGGTCTTTTACTTCTTCGTCATCTCCTGCTACTCCTCGTAGCCATTCCGCTGCCTTTTCTTCTTTAGTTGGCGCGGTTTCAGTGGTGCGTGTTTGCGCGTCGCGACGCCTTCTGGGCTGTCTGCAGTCGCGACTGATGTGACCCATCTTCTGGCAGTTGTAACACTGCGTTTGGCTGTGGTCTTGTTTGAATTGTCTCTGGATAAATCCCCCTCGTGGTGGGAATGGTGGTTGCGGTGGTTTGGTATTCCGGTAGTGGTTCGTTACAATATCTTCGGCTCCTGCTAGCCGTCCTCGTACGCGGTCTGCGGATGTGTCCATTCGGTCGTCATTCTGGAGTGGTGCGAGCAACTTAGCTAGTGCTCCCCCTGAAGCCCTTCCTGGTTTGAAGGCGTCCAAGTTGCCTCTAACCGTCTGCATGTGGATCCATTTTTGTTGCCTTTTCAGGGCAGAATCTCTCCACTCTTCATAGTTTCGGGGGTCATCATGTTGGTACATGGTTTCATACAATGCCTGTGGTAGTCCTTTCGTGAAGTACTTGAGGGTTTGTTCGGCATTGATATTGTACCCGGCGTGTCGAACCAGCTGTTTGAATTGCGCGATGTAGTCGTCGATCCTTCCATCCTTCATGTGTATTCCAGCATCGAGCTGGGCTTGGGCTCATTCTTTGCTAAGAACATCGCCAAATTGTTGCTGAAAAGCGTTGAGTAGGTTCTCCCATAGCTTGTTGTTGAATTGGTCTGTTCCAGTGGCCACCTCGTTGACGAGCCATCAGCTTGCGGACATCACCCATTGGTTAACCGCATTTCCTTGTATGTATGTGAGGAACAACATAGCTTTTTGGTATTTGTTCCTCATAGCGGAGTGGTTGGCGTTGACTCCTGCGTATACCTCCCATTGGAGGATGAATGATTCAGCTTGGGATCTGTTCCCTGTGAACGTTGGTGGCAGGTTACCGATGAACTTGTCGTTTCCTTGTTGATTGGCTATCGCAGGGTCTGCTGGAGGTCCTGCTCCTCCTCCTCCTCCTTGTGGCCAACCGCCATTGGGTGGTCCCCCTCCTGGTGGCCCTCCTCCCGGTGGTCCTCCTCTAGGTGGGAATGGCCTGTTATCGGGTGATGGTACCCTGTTTCGGTTGAGTCGGAACTTGTAGAACATTTCGGTTCCTTCTGGGATGCTTGGTGCATCGGGGACATCTGGCCCCATTGCTCGATTGACGGCTTCCATGTCTTCTGGTTATATATGTTGGACGTGACCTGTCTGTTCGTTAATGACAAGTCGGGGTGGCGATACTTCTGTTTGAGTAGTCATGTAACTGTATGGTATTCCCCTGATTGGTTCGGGGATATGTAACTCAGCTGTTTGCGCGGCTAGTGCGTCTATTTCTGGTGACTGCACTGCGATTTCTTCGGGTTCTGCTTCTTCACTTCGTGGTGTGGGCGATCGTTCGCTGGTATGGCTTGATACAGCCGATGTTTCTGTCCGTAGTTGGAATTCGGTTCTTGGTGGTTCCGAATCAAGGTTGACTGTTTCTTGACCGTCTATTGGTCCTTGTTGATCAATTGGTCGTGCGTCGACCAATGGTACGTTGATATGCAAGTCGTCGGCCGCTGGTCGTGTTGCTTCGAAGTAGCTGTTAGTGTTGCTCCACCTGAGTTCGACCCAGCAACAGCGTTCTTTGTTGAATACTACGGGGTGATATCTTTGTGATGTAGCTGCCTCTGCGTAGTATCCTGTGTTGTTTTCGTCGGATCTTCTGGTATCCGGTACGTGTCGCCACCTTACTCGTCCTATAAGGTAACGAGTAGGTGCGTCTCATTCTCTTGAGTCGATACGATAGGGTACAAAGTCCCAGCCGTCCTTGGTGTTGAGAGTCGCCACGGCGTTTGATACGTTTAGTAGAGCTTGGATTTAATGTTACGTGCAAGCTGCACGTGAGCCTGACTTAGGCAACAAAGGGTGAACGTGGTGACTCAGCAGTGTCCTGGACTCTAGCGTGAAGGCAGAGTATCATCTCAACGCTCGAAGGCGGAGTCTTGTCTGCTTGCTTGTTGACACACGGCCCCAATGGGTGAGAGAGGGAGAGAGAAGAGGAAACCACGACTTGGATAACAAGACGAGAGTGCTACAAGAAATCCAAGCTATCGACCACAACAGTCGATAGCTTCCTTATATAGTACCGTACTGCAGTCCGCCTTCGTCAGCGAGACCGCCACTACTACTACTACTCCTCTGCTGTGTAATCGTCCACGTCTGCTCAGTAATCGTACCATGTCTGCTCTGTAATCGTACAGTAAAGCCATCAGTCATCATAGGTGTTTATCAGTCATCGTCCACTCTGCATTGGTAAGTATTAGGGAGCGACTTGTCATCCCCCTTACCATGCTTGATTGCTATGCATCCCCTGGCTTATGGGTTAGGTCAGATACGTACTGTGACCTGGGACGTTACACCAAACCCTAATATGACTGTACTAGGAATGAGTCACTATAAAAACTGAAACACCAGCTAACCCAAATGCTGGCGATGCGTAAGTGTCCATGACTAATAGAGGCTTAGTATCGTAGTCATAACCGTATAGTAAGCATTCCGAACTCTGAAACTTCATAATGCAGATGATGAGTAGTCCGCACAATGTCAGACCATGACAGCGCAGTTATGCACAAGCATATACTTACCCCATGTGAAGTACCCCAACAGTTTTATTTGCATCTAAGTCGACTCAGGCCTCTCTCTTCATCTTACCACAACGTCCCCTCTGTCTCGCAATGCAACATTCCTCTCCGCTCAGCTTTACGGACATGCTCACAGACACAAGCGACAATTTTGACTTTTCATCACCATCACACAACGCAACAGGGATTTCCCCTGGGTCACTAATGCCACACTTCGACAAAGGTCTTATGGTGTCACCTCAGGCCCATTTTGGGTTGGTGCACACGACCGGGGTGCCCACCCCGCTTGCTGGATCCAATTCACCAGCATACATGAGGCTCCAGAGGGTATTCCAGCAACGTGAGTCCCAGACATGGCAACTCACAGTTGAGTATGAGTGTTTGAGGTAAGTACTATATGCCATTCCCATTCAACGCTGCAGCTACTAAAATAAGCAGAGCAACCCATGACGAGCTTGTCAAGTCACATGCAGTGCTTCTGGAGGCTTACATAGAGGCCTCTAAGAAACCGCAAGTGGAGCGTTTGGGGTCTCCAGAGATTGGGAAGGATGCTACTCAAGATTCACATCCAACTCCTCATTCTTCCTGGGGACTTGTGCCCTCTGACTTCCCCACTGTAAAGTTCTGGCGAAAATGGGCTTGGAAGATCCACGAAGATGGAAAGAAGGACTCAACGGTCCTAGGAGGCAGAATGTTACGTGCGAGCTGCACATGAGCCTGACTTAGGCAACGTAGAGTGAACGCGGTGACTCAGCAGTTCCTTGGCTCTAGCACGAAGGCAGAGTATCATCTCAACGCGCGAAGGCGGAGTCCGTTGATGATTACTTGATACGCGGCCCCGAAGGACGAGAGAGAGAGAGAGAAATCACGACTTGGATAACAAGATGAGAGTGTTACAAGAAATCCAAGCTATCGACCACAACAGTCGATAGCTTCCTTATATAGTACTATGTTGCAGTCCGCCTTCATCAGCGAGACCGCCACTACTACTAAGACTACTCCTCTGCTGTGTAATCGTCCACGTCTGCTCAGTAATCGTACAGTAAGATCATCAGTAATAGTCCACACTGCCTTAGTAAGTATTAGGGAGTGACTCGTCATCCCCCTTACCATGCTCAATCCCAACGTCCCCTGGCTTATGGGTTAGGTCGGATACGTACTGCGACCTGGGACATTACATCACCCCCTTCACAAGGGTGAGCGCCCTCACTCCACAACCCAATTGGGTACCGTAGTCAGTCCAACATCTGTCTCGTGCTCGTCCCATATCCTTAAGATAGCGTGCGCCCTCCCCAACCGCTTCGCCGAGTGTCGCGCGCGATCAACGTGCATGAAGATGTCATCCTCGAGCTTTTTGATCGCCGCCTCCAGCTCTTGTATGACTTCCTGGGACGCGCGGTAGCGCCTCACCTCGGCTGCAAGGGAAATATCCCCCAGCCTAGCAAGGGCTTCATCTACCTGTCGCCGTCCCCGGAAGTCAGCGCGGAGATATTGCAGATCTTCTCGGGAATACTCAGCTGCGGGCCCCATGTCCCTACATGGTTCGGCATGGATGTCTCCTCGGTAGATAGGCGAGAGTCGCCCCATCGTCCCGAATACCTCAGGGTTGTCGAGCATCCTCACGCGCACATACCTGGCAGGGATGCGTCGACCCTCATGCTCGATCACCATGGGTACCCAGTTCATCCCGTTGTTGAGGATGAACCCATTGGGGGTAGGCGATATGGTACGGATAGGGCACCTCGGCGCGTAGTGATGGGTGAGGGATCGCGTGCCTCCCGATATGGTGGCAGTCCTCGCGCTTCGTAGCCGACCTCCGCAGTCGGTCCGTAGATGACAGCAACCGCTGGTGCTCGTCCTTCGTCATCCACGGCTTCTCCGGCAATGTCTTCTTCTTCGTCTTCTTCGTCTCGTGGGGGGATGTGCAAGGGGTTGCAATGGCAGTAGCTTTGGGGGTTATCGCATCGGGTGCAGATAACATGGGCGTCGTGGTACGAGCCATCGGAGGACTCGTCGCTGTCGTATCAGTCGACAGCGGTGGTGGACGTGAAGGCGGTGGAGGGCTGTAGGATACTTGCCTCGTCAACTGTTGTATCCTCATCCGCCTCTCCTCCGCCGTCATCTTCGTCACCTGATCCAGTCGCCATGAGGTCATCACCTCCTTCAACAGCCCGTAGTCCCTCCTCATCTGCCTCCACTCTTCTGCTAGTGGGTGTGGGGAATCGCCTGCGAGCCTCAGCCAGGTCTCGCTCTTGTTGTTCGCGTTTGTCTCGGTCTTGTTCAGCAACTGCTCTGACCTGCTCGATTGCTGAGCAGAAAGGGTCGTCCACATTGTTGGAGGTGTCGTAGGTGGTGAGAGTGTCAACGGGAGGGAAGTTAAGGTCGATGATGGTGAGTGGGACATGTGCCATTGCAGTGGGGGTTAATGTCTTTGATCGTCCAATTGCCGCTGCTTTTATGTGAGTTTTGGCGTTTGGATTGGACTGTTTGAACTTCCTTATCTCTTCCTCCGCATGGACGTCGTCCCACGGGACCCACTGGTTGTCCGAGTCTGAGTAACCCTTCCACTTGATGAGGTATTGGAGTTTGCGCCCTCATCCATGTCTTCTCGAGTCTAATACCTTTTCGACCTCATATTCTTCCACATCTTCTACCAATTCTGGTGGTGGGCGCTGATAGTTTGCGCCATGAATCAGCGTTTCTTTGTAAGGTGTGAGAAGGTCTGTGTGAAAAACGTCGTGGATGCTCCACTGTGTGGGAAGTTCGAGTCGGTAATTGACAGGAGACATCACCTGAACAATTCTGAATGGTCCGTGTCGTCTGGGCGCAAGTTTTGTGGTTGGTTGATGGGTCTGCAGGTGACGTCCCTCTAGCCAGACCCTATCTCCTATTTGATATTTGGGGAAGTCACGATGTTTGATCCATGACTGTTGCACGCGGCGCATTTGTTCGTGTGCCTGATTCCTTATCTCTTTCAACTGTTCCAGTCTAGTCATGACTTGTGGTATGGGTGATCTTTTGTCTGTCCAATTAGTGTGTGGGTGATATCCCATCAGCAACCTAAATGGGGTTTCGCGTGTGGATTCGTTAACCCAATTGTTATGCGTGAACTCAGCTAGTGCGAGGTGATCGGCCCAATTGTCTTGCCTTTCGTTGGCCCAGAACCTGAGGTACTGTTCCAACCATTGGTTTGTTCGTTCCGATTGTCTGTCCGTCCGTGGGTGGTAGGCAGTTGAAATGTTTTGTTGTATTCCTAAGAGTCGGCATAGTTCTCTTGTAAATTTGGACGCAAATCGAGGGTCTCGATCGCTGATTAGTTTCGTGGGTAGGCCAAATCGTGCGACTACATGTTTGGCATATAGAGCTGCGGTTTCTTCACCTGAGATCTCTTCCTTACAAGGTATGAATATTGATGCCTTTGAGCAGTCGTGGTCAGTGACTGTGAGTATTGAATCGTACTCCCTTGATGTCGGGAGTTTGGTGATGAAGTCCAGCGCCACTACTTCAAATGGTGTTGCTTCAGGTTTTGGGAATATTGGTTGTAGCGGCGCCTTTGTCCTTTGTGTGTTGACCTTGCATCGCTGGTACTCAGCACATCCTCGTACATATTCGGCAATGTCCTGTTTCATTGTGGGCCACCAGTAGTGGTGTTCCACCATCTGGGTTGTTCGGTTTATTCCTGGGTGTCCGTGAATAGGGGGATCGTGATGTGTAGAGATTACTTCTCTAATTTCTCCTGGTGTTCCCGTGATGACTAGCCTTCGTCCGTGGTACCACCAAAGTCCATCTACTTTGGTTAATTTATGGGGGTCGACCCACTTGCGTATCCTTTGTTCATCCTGCTGTGGTTGGGTGGTGGTTGTTCGTACAAACAACTCGTTTGGTAGGACCGTGACGTTCTCGTTGTCCTTTTCTCCTTGGTCATAGTCGGCGTGTCGTGAGAGTGCATCAGCTCTTCCATTTGCAGTTCCCTTGACGTGATGTATCTCGAAATTGTATTCCGCCAATTCCAGCACTTCTCTAGCGATTCGTCGGCTGATTTTCTGGGGATCTCGCCAGTACCGAAGGTTAAGATGGTCTGAGAATATGCGTACTTTGTGTGGGGATCCAGCCAATAGGTGTCGCCAGTTTCTTAACGCTTTTACGATGGCCAACAATTCTAGGTTGTAGATGTTGTAGTTGCATTCGGCGGTGTTAAGTGTTGCTGTTATGCTCAGACCCTGCTCAAGTCGCCACAACCCAGAAACAACGCAAGTGTCTACATGAACACTGGAAGAACTGCCATGATTACCCAGAGGCGCATACCTGGGAGGCACGTGATCAAAAGGACATTGAAGAAGAAGAGGCCGTACGCACACTCGTAGCAGCAGAAGACAACAGTTACCTCGCTTATGATGAGGCGTGCAGAGTCCGCCAGCTCGTGAGTAACCTGATAACTCGCGGTGTAACCCCAGATGCTGGCAGGAAGGTCATAACAGGACGAATGAGGATCACGTGACACGGTCATGTGATGGAACCCCCGGGTCACGGGATCTGACCTAAGCAATAAGTCAGGGGGGCATGAAGGATGGAATTGTCCCAGGTCACAGTATGTATCTGGCCTAACCCATAACTCAGGGGACGTTGGAAGAAGCCATGGAATTGGCGGAAGACAGTTGTGTCCTGAAGACGACCAACGACGACAAACAGTGATTGTGTGGTGTAAGACCAGCGACCTGAGGCTGCCGAAATCAGCGGGCCGTGGCTGCTGTTGGGACGCACTCCAGCGGGCCGGGTTTGATCCCCTTTCGGGAAAGTGTTATTGATGGATTAGTTCAAGGAGCGCCTGTGTTAGCGCCGAGGCCATTGCTTACTGTTACATGGCTGAATCGTGTTGTGGATGACATTTCCCACTTATGCTGTGATGAGTGTCTCACTGTTTTATCGCAACAGCGAGACCAAGGATCACAAGGAGCAGAGTGGTTAACGTCGAACCAACAAGGAGATAAAACAAGGACAGGGAACAATGGACCACGAGTAACAAGACAAGGATGAGGAACAACCCAATGATGGGAAGCTGCTCTGAAGACAAGAATGTACAAGTGGGGATGTCGCAAGTGGACAGTCTGAGGGACTGTCTGTTACATTGCTCCAGCTTATATACCTGAATACATGGTCTGTGCGTACTTTAGGGGAGGCCCAACTCCGCTCCACGGGTGGGCCCATGGAATACTCTAGAAGCGTTCTAAAGATAGCATGGAATGTGCTGGAAGGTTTCTAAGTATATCGTCCAATGGCATTAATCCCTGACAAGCTCCGCTCGTCAGGTGATTGATCAACAATCTTCGTTTACCGATCAACGGACTTTGTTTATCAATCAACGATCTTTTGTTGATTGATCAACAAACAAGTCATGTGAGGTCATCTGACCTTTCGCTTGGTAAGTCCCGATTCCGGACCGGGTCTTTCTTGAATAGGAAGGAAAGGATTATCCAATCCTTTCACGCGCGTCGTCTTGGCTAGTTCCACTAGTCCATTACTTCGTATTCCTGAGTTTGTGCGCGCGTTCCCTTGCGCATTCCTGGGTATTCCGGATAAGTCACGGACCGAGGTATAGGTTCGTGACATATGCTTACTATTTGCTTATTGTTCTCGCTTACTGATGCGATGAGGTGGGCTTAGTGATGCCCCATGGTTGCTTACTCACTGGTTGGAGGTGCTTGGTCACTCATTGGTGGGGACGCTTACTTATGGCTTATTGATGCCTTATTCATGTGCTGATTGATGTGAGTCATCATGCTTATTATTCGTTACTCATACTATGTGTGTCGCCCTTGTGGCTTGACGGACATTTACTATAAATACTATACAAGTTGCGCTATGGTTCGCTAGCTTAGTTGTCTTGAAATCCACCTGTACTACTCTCAGGAAGTTCAGACAGTCTTATAGCAGAGTCATTGTTCTTTGTGACTATCTTGTTGCCAACTTAAGTGTTAGGCGTCGCCACCTTGTAACAAACTTCAAGCTAGGCGGTATCAGGGGACCTTATTTGGTTATTCGCCCTTTACAAGTCGTTCCTGGGTTCAGAAGCCGTGCGCTTTGCTCAGAGTTGAAGCAAGGAAGACCCATCGGATCCAAGTCGGATCAACGTTCAGTGGAAACGTTACAGTTGCCGAGTAGTACCCCACAGGGTGTCGTTTTCCATCTGATTTCTTCTGTAATAGCACTGCTCCTACTGCGAATCCTGATGCATCTACTTCTAAATCGAATTGTTGTGTTTGATCCGCGTGTGCTAGTATGGGTTCTGTCGTGACCCGTCGTTTGAGTGTGTCGAATGCTGTTTGATATCTTGCCGTCCATTGCCATGGCTCGTCTTTGCATGTTAGTTCATTCAGTGGTTTGGCAATGTTCGCAAAGCCTCTGATAAACTGCCAGTAAAAGTTGCAAAAACCGAGGAAAGATCGTATGTCCTTAACTGATGAGGGAGATGTCCAGTCGCGAACACCTGAAATTTTGATGGGGTCCATATGTGTTACCCCCTCTTCAAGGATTACCCCCAGGTAATCAATACTAGGGGCATTTAATACACATTTTTCTGGTTTGAAAAAGAGGTCATGTTTTTGAGCGACTTCCAGGACATCACAAACCGCCTTCTGATGTTGTTCGAGTGTGTTTTGTTGGCGTTTTGTGGCTATTGTGATGTCATCCATGTAGACCCTGATGGTCATTCCGTTGGGTTCGTGTTTCGCTATCGTTGGTTGGTATATTTCGTTCATGAAGCTTTGGAAAGTTGCTGGTGAGTTGCACAGTCCAAAGTACATGACGGTCGGTTCGAAAAGTCCGTGGCGTGTTTTAAACGCGGCTTTGTGCTTGTCTCCTTCCTTGATCCGTATGTTGTTATACCCTTGTCGGACGTCTAGTTTGCTGAACATTTGAGCTCCCCCAAGATCTCGGATGAGGTCATCGATGAGAGGGGGTGGGTATTGGTTTCGTATTGTCCACTCGTTTATGCGTCGGTAGTCCTGTACGGGTCGTAGCTTTCCGTCCTTCTTTTTAATAAAGAAGAATGATGATGCATACAGGGATTTTGAGGGACGTATGTATCCCTTTTCAACTTGTTCGTCAATGAAATCATCCAATGCTGCGTCTTCTACCCTGGTCATGGGGTATACTTTGCAGTCAATTACTTCTGGTGCTCCCTTTTTGAAGTCTATTGCGTGATCACAACTTCTTTTGGGCAGGAACCTTTTTGATTCTTCTTCACTAAATACCTTTGCAAAGCGTTGGTATTCTGTTGGTATTTTGACCTCCGTGGTGTACTGCTTGGCATCCACCGCGAGTTCTACCGCTGATCTCCTTCCATATACCTGTTCTTCTAAGGTTGCCACGATTTGTTCCTTTGTTTCAGTTGTGAACATTCGTGACACCCTTGCGTCATCTTTTTCTTCCTTTAGCAGCCTTGCTAACACTGCTTTCCTGTCGTTTGGGTTAATTGATCGCAGCACTCTAGGAAGTTGTTTCTCATCTATAGTGGCGTGACGCCAGCTGAACCTTGGCTCGTAGGTGGCGAGCCATGGGTATCCTAGTAGGACGTCTTCTTTTCCAATATCGGTAACGAGGAATCTCATCTCCCTTTTTGTTTTTCCTGTTTCCACATTGAGCGTGAGGTAGTGTGTGATCTGCCCTGCTTTATTAGTGGTATCGTCGATGTTGTAGATATTTTTTGGCTTATCTAATGCCTGTTGTCCCAATCCCATCCTTTTGACAAAGTTCGGATGTATGAAGTTGTCAGTGGCTCCTGAGTCCACTAATGCTTTGATGTCGGCCATGTTATAACTTGCGCGAATGGACACTGGTACTCTCATAGAGCGGTAGCGCATAATGTACACAGAGTTACAATGTATTGCCCTTACCCAGGCCGCCGGGTTCAGGCACTTCCAAAATCCTGTCCCATCAACTGCTGTAGGACCAGGTCTTTTACTTCTTCGTCATCTCCTGCGACTCCTCATAGCCATTCCGCCGCCTTTTCTTCTTTAGTTGGCGCGGTTTCAGTGGTGCATGTTTGCACGTCACAGCGTCTCCTGGGCTGCCTGCAGTCGCGACTGATGTGACCCATTTTTTGGCAGTTGTAACACTGCGTTTGGCTGTGGTCTCGTTTGAATTGTCTCTGGATGAATCCCCCTCGTGGTGGGAATGGTGGTTGCAGGGGTTTGGTATTCCTGTGGTGGTTTGCTACAATATCTTCAGCTCCTGCTAGTCATCCTCGTACGCAGTCTGCGGAGGTGTCCATTCAATTGTCATTCTGGAGTGGTGCGAGCAACTTAGCTAATGCTCCCCCTGGAGCCCGTCCTGGTTTGAAGGCGTCCAGGTTACCCCTGACTGTCTGCATGTGGATCCACTTCTGCTGCCTTTTCAGGGCAGAATCTCTCCATTCTTCGTAGTTTCGGGGGTCGTCGTGTTGGTACATGGTTTCATATAATGCTCGTGGTAGTCCTTTTGTGAAGTACTTGATGGTTTGTTCGGCATTGATGTTGTACCCGGTGTGTCAAACCAGCTGTTCAAATTGCGCAATATAGTCGTCGATCCTTCCATCCTTCATGTGTATTCCAGTGTCGAGCTGGGCTTGGGCTCGTTCTTTGCTAAGAACATCGCCGAACTGTCTTTGAAAGGCGTTGAGCAGGTTTTCCCATAGCCTATTGTTGAATTGGTCTGTTCCCGTGGCCACTTCATTGACGAGCCATCAGCTTGCGGACATTACCCATTGGTTAACCACATTTCCTTGTATGTATGTGAGAAACAACATAGCTTTTTGGTACTTGTTTCTCATAGCAGAGTGGTTGGCGTTGACTCCCGCGTATACCTCCCATTGGAGGATGAATGATTCGGCTTGGGATCTGTTCCCTGTAAACGTCGGCGGTGGATTGCCGATGAACTTGTCGCTTCCTTGTTGATTGGCTATTGCAGGTCCTGCTGGTGGTCCTCCTGGTGGTCCTCCTGGGGGTGGTCCCCCTCCTCCTCCTCCTTGCGGCCAACCGCCATTGGGTGGTCCTCCTCCTGGTGGTCCTCTTCTAGGCGGAAATGGCCTGTTGTCGGGTGATGGTACTCTGTTTCGGTTAAGCCGGAACTTGTAGAACATTTCAGTTCCTTCAGGAATGCTTGGCGCATCGGGGACATCTGGTCCCATTGCTCGGTTGACGGCTTCCATGTCTTCTGGTTGTATTTGTTGGACGTGACCTGTCTGTTCGTTGATGACAAGTCAGGGTGGCGATACTTCTGTTTGGGTAGTCATATAGCTGAATGGTATTCCCCTGATTGGTTCGGGGATATGCAACTCAGCTGTTTGCGCGGCCAGTGCGTCTACTTCCGGCGAGTGCACTGCGATTTCTTTGGGTTCTACTACTTCACTTCGTGGGGTTGGCGATTGTTCACTAGTATGGCTTGATGCAGCTGGTGTTTCTTATCGTAATTGGAATTCGGCTCTTCGTGGGTCCGAATCGAGGTTTATTTCTTCTTCTTGACCGTCTATAGGTCCTTGTTGATCAATTGGCCACGCGTCGACCAATGGTACATTGATATGTAAGTCGTCAGCTGCTGGTCGTGTTGCTTCGAAGTAGTTGTTAGTGTTGCTCCACCTGAGTTCGACCCAGCAACAGTGTTCTTTGTTGAAGACTACGGGATGATATCTTTGTGAGGTAGCTGCCTCTGCGTAGTATCCTGTGTTGTCTTCTTCAGATCTTCTGGTGTCTGGTACATGTTGCCACCTTACTCGTCCTATAAGGTAACGAGTGGGTGCGTCTCGTTCTCTTGAGTCGACATGATAGGGTGCAAAATCCCAGCCATCCTTGGTATTGAGAGTCGCCACAGTGTTCGATGATTTTGAAGAGCTTGGATTTAATGTTACGTGCGAGCTGCACATGAGCCTGACTTAGGCAACGTAGAGTGAACGCGGTGACTCAGCAGTTCCTTGGCTCTAGCACGAAGGCAGAGTATCATCTCAACACGCGAAGGCGGAGTCCGTTGATGATTACTTGATACGCGGCCCCAAAGGACGAGAGAGAGAGAGAGAAATCACGACTTGGATAACAAGATGAGAGTGTTACAAGAAATCCAAGCTATCGACCACAACAGTCGATAGCTTCCTTATGTAGTACTATGTTGCAGTCCGCCTTCATCAGCGAGACCGCCACTACTACTAAGACTACTCCTCTGCTGTGTAATCGTCCACGTCTGCTCAGTAATCATACAGTAAGATCATCAGTAATAGTCCACACTGCCTTAGTAAGTATTAGGGAGCGACTCGTCATCCCCCTTACCATGCTCAATCCCAACGTCCCCTGGCTTATGGGTTAGGTCGGATACGTACTGTGACCTGGGACATTACACAGAAGCGGCCAACAAGGTGGGACTAGAACTGCCCAAGGCGAGAACATAATGCTCTTATTTATCGAGAACGCTGACGGAACCCCAATCACTGGTGATCTTGCATCTGAGATGCACAAGCACACCCGCTCAATATGGTGAGGACTCCACAAACGAAACATCACCCCTGAGAAGTGGGGCGATGCGTCTCATGATATTCGTGAGGCGTATTACTACGAGATGGAGAGCAAGTTCTACCCACTTTGCCTTTGTGACAATCACTGGAAGTCTCAGGCCATCGCAACGGCTATATATTCTCAATGGTATGGGTACTTTGTCAAGAAACGCACGGTTGTCAAGACCGAAGACAACTCAGAGGAGCCAGCTGCCAAGCATCTGAGATCCGAGACGTGTGAGGCCACACGTGAGCCATCATCGTCTCACAAAGATGTCACATGTATGCCCAAGCCGATAAGACCGGTTGATCCACTGTACAGTATCAAGCTCAAACCTGACGCAGTGTTACGTGCAAGCTGCACATGAGCCTGACTTAGGCAACAGAGGGTGAACGCGGTGACTCAGCAATGTCCTAGTCTCTAGCGCGAAGGCAGAGTATCGTCTCAACGCGCGAAGGTGGAGTTTTGTTTGTTTGTTAACACACGGCCTCAACAGGCGAGAGGGAAAGATGAGGAAGTCACGACTTGGATAACAAGATGAGAGTGTTACAAGAAATCCAAGCTATCGACCACAACAGTCCATAGCTTCCTTATAACGCTTTCGCGTGATCCGCCTTCGTCAGCAAGATCACCACTACTACTAGTCTGCTAGGTAATCGTCCACGGTTGTACAGTCATCGTATAGTAACCAATCAGTCAGCCGTCAGTCATCATACAGTAATCAGTGCCACTACGAGTATCAGTCATCGTCCACGTATTGGTAAGTATTAGGGAGCGACTCGTCATCCCCCTTACTGCATCCAACTTGCTACATTCCAGGCTCCTTTCCAACATCCCATGACTTATGGATTAGGTCAGATACATACCATGACCTGGGACGTTACATCACCCCCTTCACAAGGGTGAGCGCCCTCGCTCCACTACCCAATTGGGGCACTGTGGTTAGTCCTACATCCGTCTCGTGTTCGTCTCGTATTCTCAAAAGGGCGTGAGCCCGACCCAGCCGTTTTGCCGAATGACGTGCACGGTCGACATGGACGAAAATGTCGTCCTCCAGTCTCTTGATCGCTACTTCTAGTTCCTTGATGACTTCCTGGGATGCGCGGTAACACCTTACTTCAGCGGCCAGGGAAATGTCCCCTAGCCTAGCAAGGGCCTCGTCGACCTGGCGCCGTCCCCGGAAGTCAGCGCGTAGATACTGTAGTTCCTCACGGGTGTACTCAGCTGCTGGCCCCATGTCTCGGCATGGTTCGGCGTGGATGTCCCCGCGGTAGACCGGTGTATAGCGCCCCATCGTTCCAAAGACCTCCAGGTTGTCGCACATCCGTACCCACACGTATCGGGCGGGGATGCGACGTCCCTCGTGTTCAATCACCATCGGGACCCAATTCATCCCGTTGTTGAGGACAAATCCACTGGGGGTAGGCGATAAGGTACGGATAGGGCGCCTCGGCGCATCCGCTCGGCACGTATTGACGGGTGATGAATCGCGTGCTTCAGCGTAGGATGGTAGCCCTCGCATGGCGTACCCTTCCTCCGCAGTTGGTCCATAGACGACAGCAATAGGCGGTGCTCGTCCTTCGTCATCCACGGCTTCTTCGGTAATGTCCTCTTCTTCTTCTCTGTCGTTGATTCAGGGGGGAATGCGCATGGGAGCGCAGTGGCAATAGTCTTGCGGGTTGTCGCACCGAGTGCAGATGATGTTGGCGTCGTGGTACGAGCCGTCAGAGGATTCGTCACTGCCATATCGATCGACAGCAGTGGTGGACGTGAAGGCGGTGGAGGGCTGGAGGATACTTGCCTCATCAATCTCTGTATCCTCATCCGTCTCTCCTGCGGTGTCATCTTCGTTACTTGGTCCAACCACCATGAGGTCATCACCTCCTTCAACAACCCGTAGTCCCTCCTCATCTGTCTCCACTCTTCCGCTTGCGGGTGTGGGGAATCGCCGGCGAGCCTTGGCCACGTCTCGGTCTCGCTGCTCTTGTTCTTCTCAGTCGCGCTCGGCAACTGTCCTGACATGCTCGATGGCAGAGCAGAACGGGTCGTCCACGTTGTTGTTGTCGTCATATGTGGTGAGGGTGTTGACGTCAGGGATCTCGTCAATGGTGATAACGGTGAGTGGGGCATAGGACATGTCAGGAGTGGGTTTGGAGGATGGGTCCATCAGAGGTTCTGTTGAGACTGCTTTTATGTGAGTCTCGGCGGTTGGATTGGATTGTTTGAACTTCCTTATCTCCTCGTCCGCATGCATGTCATCCCACGGGACCCACTGATTGTCCGAGTCAGCATAACCTTTCCACTTAACTAGGTACTGTAGCTTGCGCCCGCGTCCACGTCTTCTTGAGTCTAGTACTTTTTCGACCTTGTATTCTTCCACGTCTCCTACCAGTTCTGGTGGTGGGCGTTGATAGTTTACACCATGAGTCATCGTTTCTTTGTAAGGGGTCAGGAGATCTGTGTGGAAAACATCATGGATGCTCCACTGCGTGGGAAGCTCTAGTCGATAGTTTACGGGAGACATCACCTGGACAACCTGGAATGGTCCGTGTCTTCTGGGCGCAAGTTTTGTGGTTGGCTGGTTAGTACGTAGGTGGCGTCCTTCGAGCCAGACCCTGTCTCCTATCTGGTATTTGGGGGTGTCACGATGTTTGATCCATGACTGTTGCGCACGTCGCATGTGAGTTTGTGCCTGTTCTCTTATCTCCTTCAACTGTCCTAGTCGCTTCTCGACTCTTGGTATTGGTGATTTCTTATCTGTCCAGTTAGTAAGAGGGTGATAACCCATTAGTAACCTGAACGGCGTTTCGCGTGTGGACTCATTGGTCCAATTGTTGTGTGCAAACTCCGCAAGCGCCAGATAGTCTGCCCAGTTGTTTTGTCGCTCATTGGCCCAAAGTCTGAGGTACTGTTCCAACCATTGGTTGGTTCGCTCCGATTGTCCATCCGTTCGTGGATGATAGGCTGTTGAGATGTTTTGTTGTATTCCCAGGACTCGGCATAGTTCTCTTGTAAACTTCGATGCGAACCGAGGATCTCTGTCACTGATAATTTTTGAGGGTAATCCAAACCGCGCTACATGTTTTGCGTAAAGCATTGCGGTTTCCTCGCCTGAGATTTCCTCTTTGCATGGTATGAATATGGCTGCCTTTGAGCAGTCGTGGTCTGTGACTGTGAGTACAGAGTCGTATCCTCGCGATACCGGAAGTTTAGTGATGAAATCTAGCGCAACCACCTCAAATGGTAGCGCTTCTGGTTGTGGGAATATGGGTTGTAGCGGTGCTTTTGTTTTTTGCGTGTTGACCTTGCATCGTTGACATTCAGCGCATCCTCGGACGTATTCCGCAACATCTTGTTTCATTGTGGGCCACCAGTAGTGGCGCTCCACTAGTTGCATTGTTCGGTTGATTCCTGGATGGCCATGAATAGGGGGGTCATGGTGTGTGGAGATTACTTCTCTGATCTCCTCTATTGGTCTCGTTACAACAAGCCGTTGTCCCTGGTACCACCAAAGTCCGTCTGCTTTTGTCAGTTTGTGGGGGTCGACCCACTTGCATATCCTTTGTTCATCCTGTTGTGTGATAGTCTTGGCTGTTCGTGCAAACGTTTTCTCTGGCAGTACGATGACGCCTTCGTTATCCTTTTCTCCTTGGTCGTAATCGGATCTTCGAGATAGAGCATCGGCTCATCTGTTGGCCGCTCCTTTGACATGGTGTATCTCGAAGTTGTATTCTGCTAGTTTGAGCACTTCCCTGGCGATTCGCCTACTGATTTTCTGGGGGTCCCACCAGTATCTAAGATTGAGATGGTCTGAAAATATGCACACTTTGTGTGAGGATCCTGCCAATAGATGTCTCCAGTTCCTTAGTGCTTTTACGATGGCCAGTAGTTCGAGGTTGTAGATATCGTAGTTTCATTCGGCCGCATTGAGCGTAGCCGAGTAATATCCCACTGGATGTCGTTTTCCATCAGTCTTCTTCTGGAGAAGTACCACTCCAACTGCAAATCCTGATGCATCGACTTCAAGGTCGAACTGTTGTGTTTGGTCGGCATGTGCGAGGATGGGCTCTGTAGTTACCTGTTGTTTAAGCATTTCGAATGCTTCTTGGTGTCTTGTGTCCCACTGCCACGGTTCATCTTTTCGTGTTAATTCGTTCAACGGTTTAGTGATATTGGCGAAGCCCCTGATGAACTGCCGATAAAAATTGCAAAAACCGAGGAATGATCGTACGTCCTTTACTGATGTTGGTGTTTGCCAGTTGCATACGCCTGAAATTTTGACGGGGTCCATGCGTGTCACCCCCTCTTCAAGGATTACCCCCAGGTAATCAATACTGGAGGCGTTGAAGATGCATTTCTCGGGCTTGAAGAACAGATCGTGTTTCTGTGCTATGGCTAGCACATCACGGACTGCGTCTTGGTGTTTTTTTGTTGCTAGCGGCTGCCGTTTGGTTGCTATGGCGATATCGTCCATGTAGACCCTGATTACCGTTCCGGTTGCTTCGTGTTTTGTGATTATTGGTTGGTAGATGTTGTTCATGAAGCTTTGAAACGTAGCCGGCGAATTACACAAACCGAAGTACATAACAGTCGGTTCGAATAGTCCGCGGCGTGTTTTGAACGCGGCCTTGGGTTCGTCTCCTTCCTTGATCCTGATGTTGTTGTATCCCTGTCGGACGTCCAGTTTGCTAAATATTTGTGCCCCTCCGAGATCCCTGATTAGGTCATCAATGAGAGGGAGCGGATATTGGTTTCGTATAGTCCATTCATTGATCTTCCAGTAATCCTGTACGGGTCGTAGCTTTCCATCCTTCTTTTTGATGAAGAAGAAGGATGATGCATACGGGGATTTTGAGGGACGAATATATCCCTTTTCTAGTTGCTCATCGATAAACTCGTCCAACGCTGTGTCTTCTACCCTTGTCATTGGGTATACTTTGCAGTCAATGACGTCTGGTGCTCCCTTTTTGAATTCTATTGCGTGGTCGCAACTTCGTTTTGGTGGGAATCGTTTCGCCTTGTCTTCGCTGAATACTTGTGCGAATCGTTGGTATTCTTTTGGTATTTCGACGTTCTTGGTATACTGCTTGGCGTCTATTGCAAGCTCAACCGCTGATCGTCGTCCGTGTACTTGTTCTTCCAATTTTGTCACGATTTGTTCTTTCACTTCTGTAGTGAACATTCGTGATACCTTGACATCGTTTTTTTCTTCGTTGAGCAACCTTGCTAGTACGGCTCTTCTGTCATTTGGGTTGACTGATCGTAGTACTATAGGGAGCTGTTTTCGTCAATGGTAGCATGTCGCCAACTGAACCATGGTTCATAGGTTGCGAGCCATGGATATCCCAATAGTACATCTTCCTTGCCGATGTCGGTAATTAGGAAGCGCATTTCTCTTTGAGTTCCTCCTGTTTCCACGTTAAGCGTAAGGTAATGCGTGATCTGCCCCGCTTTATTAGTGGTATCGTCGATGTTATAGATGTTTTTGGGCTTATCTAACGCCCGCTGTCCCAACCCCATCCTTTTCACGAATTGTGGATGGATAAAGTTGTCAGTAGCTCCTGAGTCTACCAACGCTTTGATGTCGGCCATATTGTAACTTGCATGAATGGATACTGGTACTCGCATAGATCGGTAGCGCATGATGTATACAGAGTTACAATGTATTGCCCTCACCCAGGCCGCCGGGTTTAGGCGCTTCCAAAATCCTGTCCCATCAACTGCTGCAGGACCAGGTTTTTGACTTCTTCGTCATCTCCTGCAACTCCTCGCAGCCATTCCGCTGCCTTTTCTTCTTTAGTTGGCTCGGTTTCGGCCGTTCGTGTCTGCGTATCTCGGCATCTTCTTGGTTGTCTGCAGTCGCAGCTAATGTGACCCATTTTCTGGCAGTTGTAACACTGTGTTTGACTGTGGTCTCTTTTGAACTGCCTTTGTATGAACCCTCCACGTGGTGGGAATGGTGGACGTGGGGATTGTCGTTGCGCTTGTAGTTTTGGAGTACATCTTCGGCTCCTGCTAATCGTCCCCTGACTCGGTCTGCAGATGTGTCCATTCGGTCATCGTTTTGGAGAGGCGCAAGTAACTTAGCTAATGCTCCTCCTGGAGCTCTTCCTGGTTTGAAGGCATTGAGGTTGCCTCTGACCGTCTGCATATGAATCCACTTCTGCTGCCTTTTCAGGGCGGATTCTCTCCATTCTTCGTAATTGCGGGGATCGTCATGTTGATACATTGTCTCATATAGTGCGCATGGCAGTCCTCTTGTGAAGTACTTGAGCGTTTGCTCGGCATTGATGTTATATCCCGCATGTCGAACGAGTTGTTTGAACTGGGCGATATAATCGTCAATTTTTCCATCCTTCATGTGGATACCCGCGTCTAGTTGGGCTTGTGCTCGTTCTTTGCTGAGAACGTCGCCGAACTGTCTTTGGAATGCGTGGAGTAGGTTTTCCCATAGCCTATTGTCAAATTGGTTGGTTCCCGTGGCGACTTCGTTGACGAGCCATCGACTTGCCGACATAACCCATTGGTTAACCGCGTTTCCCTGGATGTACGTAAGAAACAACATAGCTTTTTGATATTTATTCAGCATGGCTGAATGATTTGCGTTGACTCCTGCGTAGACCTCCCATTGGAGGATAAATGCTACTGCTTGTGACCTGCTTCCTGTAAACGTGGGTGGTGGGTTACCAATGAATTTGTCATTTCCTCCTAGGTGTGCGTTTTGGGCTACTGCAGGCCCCCCTAGAGGTGGTCCTCCTCCTCCTCCTGGCAATCCTCCTCTTCTTCCTGGCGGTCCTCCTTGTCACGAATGTGCCATCGCGGTCATGTGACATTCGACGCACGTGCAAGAGTGCGGTGCCTGTGAAGGCATGCAAACAATATCGTGCCGCGAGACATCGCGTGATAAGAATATGTTCGGGTATCACGTGACTGATGCGAGTTCCAGTCATGTGACCGGGTCGGGCTTATGCCCATGCCGGCTTATCAGAAGCCGAGGTCGTTCCAGGCCCTTATCTTGGGGTTCTGATGGATATTTCTGATGGACTAGCCACATTGAGTTTATCTCTGTTTTGTGTGAGTCATTATGACTCTTATCACTGATTGCCCTTAGGGCTGTTCGCCTCCTGTTGTGGGGCCGTGGCGCATCATTGATGGACTGATATTATTGGAGGATAAGCCGTATGCTTATCTCTCGAGTCATAGTGTAGCTTGGGACTCAGGTTGAAACCCAGTCCCTTGAGCAGTATATAGGTAGCAGCTTTGGGCAGTACGGTCCTTAGCTTTGTATTCTCATACCACCTCACGACTAGCATGGTTGGTCCCTGTTAATTGCATTGCTATCCCTTCCTTTGTGCTTGCTTGTCTTGTTGTCCCTTTGTGGACCTATCTATAGAGGCCTCATTATTTGGTCCTCTCTTGTCATCATTCGGCTATTCCAGGCGTCATTCGGAGTAGCGTCGACTCTCGTCGTACGACACGCGTTCCAGTCTGCAGGTCAAGGCAAGACTGAAGGTAGCGTTGGGTCGAAACGTTACACTCCTCCTCCACCTGGCGGTCCTCCTCCTCCACCTGGCGGTCCGTTGTCTTGTGATCGCAAAGGTGGGAATGGCCTATTTTCAGGTGATGGTACTCGGTTACGGTTGAGCCGAAACTCGTAGAACATCTCTGTTCCTTCAGGGATGCTTGGTGCGTCGGGGACGTCTGGTCCCATAGCTCGGTTGACAGCCTCCATGTCTTCTGGTTGTATTGGTTGAACATGCCCCGTCTGTTCATTTATGACAAGTCGGGGTGGTGAAACTTCTGTTTGAGTGGTCATGTAGCTGAATGGTATTCCCCTGATTGGTTCGGGGATGTGTAACTCAGCTGTTTGCATGGCTAGTGCGTCTACTTCTGGTGACTGCACTGCGATTTCTTCGGGTTCTGCTACTTCACTTCGTGGGGTTGGCGATCGTCGCTAGTATGGCTTGATGCCGCTGATGTTTCTGCTCATAGTTGAAATTCGGTTCTTGGTGGTTCCGAATCGAGGTTTTCTTCTTCTTGGCCGTCTAGAGGCCCTTGTTGATCGATTGGTCGTGCATCGACCAATGGTACGTTGATATGTAAGTCGTCGGCTGCTGGCCATGTTGCTTCGAAATAGCTGTTAGTGTTGCTCCACCTGAGCTCGACCCAGCAACAGCGTTCCCTGTTGAATACTACGGGATGATATCGCTGTGAGGTAGCTGCTTCTGCGTAGTATCCTGTGTTGTTTTCTTCGGATCTTCTGGTGTCCGGTACGTGTCGCCACCTTACTCGTCCTATAAGGTAACGAACAGGTGCGTCTCGTTCTCTTGAGTCGATGCGGTAGGGTACAAAGTCCCAGCCGTCCTTGGTATTGATAGTTGCCACGGCGTTCGATGGGTGTTGAAGAGCTTGGATTTAATGTTACGTGCGAGCTGCACGTGAGCCTGACTTAGGCAACAGAGGGTGAACGCAGTGACTCAGCAATGTCCTAGTCTCTAGCGCGAAGGCAGAGTATCGTCTCAACGCGCGAAGGCGGAGTTTCGTTTGTTTGTTAACACACGGCCTCAACAGGCGAGAGGGAAAGATGAGGAAGTCACGACTTGGATAACAAGATGAGAGTGTTACAAGAAATCCAAGCTATCGACCACAACAGTCGATAGCTTCCTTATAACGCTTTCGCGTGATCCGCCTTCGTCAGCAAGATCACCACTACTACTAGTCTGCTAGGTAATCGTCCACGGTTGTACAGTCATCGTATAGTAACCAATCAGTCAGCCGTCAGTCATCGTACAGTAATCAGTGCCACTACAAGTATCAGTCATCGTCCACATATTGGTAAGTATTAGGGAGCGACTCATCATCCCCCTTACTGCATCCAACTTGCTATGTTCCAGGCTCCTTTCCAACGTCCCATGACTTATGGATTAGGTCAGATACATACCATGACCCGGGACGTTACACGCAGATTAACTGATTTATTGTTTTACAGCACAGATATATTCAACACCCCTAATACGACACCTTTTGCCGTCCTCGATCACGTGCCTGAATACATTTCCCAGCCAACACTCGATTCAGGTGTTCATGGCAGACTGGTTACACCAGCTGTTGATGGCGTGTCCTCTACATCATCTCCCCCAGGATTGTTGCCCCCTGTCGAAATCACAAAACCAGACTTGACATTGTCTTCCAGAGCATCGGCAACACAATCCCGAGATATCGAACTTCTAGCAGCGGAGATGGCACTCTCCTCTGGCCTGCAACAACTGCCACTTGCTGATGAGCCTCATACGCATGGAGCGGCAGAGGCGCATGTCGGTCTAGATATGCAAATGGACACCCTCGTTGAGGGCACCACTCCTTCCTTGAGCGCTGTGAATGGAAGTAAGCCAGCAAAGAAATACGCAAGCACTGTTAAGATGATACCAGGGGGTGCAGTAACTGCGAGGTGAGTCCGTCTGCTCTGTTATTAGCACCTCTGACCCGTCTGCTAGGAACTTATGTGCCAAAGATTGGTGCAAGAGCCATCCCAACGGCACAAAAGGCGACTTTGCAATGCATTGGGACACAATCGACCCGGCATCCAAGGCAGTAAGCCCTTCCATTCACTCCGCATTATGATATATTGCTCAACATTGCACATATACATGCATATCTAGCTTTACAAGAATAAGGAAATCGACATGAAGGCCCAAGCAAAGGTAGGGCAATGCAGTCTATCTTCGACTCAGACGATCTGACTCAATTTTATTTTAGGGGAAAACTGCCATCTAACGAGCACAATCAGGACAGGAGGATTGATAGATAGGACGCAGATTCGATAAGATTCGATAAGATTCGTAGATTAAAAGATATGATGTAATTCGATTTTCCCAAATCAAAACAAAGTTTATTTGCTCGCATTCGACCGCATTCGAAATGATTAGATGACTTTTGTTCCTAGTTAATTCGATGACATTCAATAACATTAGTAATTTATGTAACTAATATATCGAATCAGATTAAATTCCAACAAATGATTAGATTAGATTCGAATTTACTTCTGCGCGGTTCGAAAAAATAGTGAGTCAGTCCGGAATTGATAATCAGGTTGAATTTCTGCGAATGTTCTACCGAATTCTACTAAGTTCTACCTACTTCGACTGATTTCTGGCTGGGGATTATCTCTTGTGCTTACTGTAGTGAAAGATATTTAAAAAAGGTGAGCAATTATTCAAACGATTTGTGGAGCCGAGAAACAGAAGAGCGGCGAAGGACCGTGAAGTGACCGTGAGATCTGTCTGTCAAAGATCCGCATTCGTTTTTAAGTTACTGTAGGTCTGTCTGGCGAGCTACTTGTCCAATCCGGTAATGCACAAAGCTCTTCTCCAGTGTCCTCACGTCCAGGCTGCCCTTTCCCATTCTCTCTTTTGTTTCCAATCACCCCATAGAGAGCGATAATAACTAGTCGCGCAGTGTTCCCCAAGAATGGCTTGTGCTGTCTGCGTTTCTACCTCAGGCTGCATGGCGGAGGATTTGAGTTACAGTCCACTGTAATTGGCCGCCGTATCTTTGTACCGGTCGCACTTATCGCCCCCGCTCCGCTAACATGCGGCCCCTTCTTCCTTCCACCTCATTGCGCGTGGCGCCGCAGCCGCCTCTCTACAATGGTGAGCAGTTTAGCGCTGCGGTGGTCGACTCCGACTTCGCCGAGAGGACGAGTGCCATACCCGAAAACTTGAGGCAGCCGCGCAGAATCTCGCGCCAACCCTTGTCAAGAGTTTCGGCCCTCAGGCTTAAAGGGGGCCAGGAGTCTGCACGGACTCCCATGGCGCTGGTGCGCGTGATCCAGGCCTTCGAGATATGCACGAAAGTTACCACGCGCATGACCGACATTCCTCGCGAGAACTTAAAGACGCAGAGCATAGTTATCGTCGCGAAAATGAGTGCATTGGTTGGGCTGTGGACATGCCAGGCTGATAGCTTGGGAACGCGGGTCGACTACCCCGGTTGCGTACAGTCCAAGTTACGTCCTGTGGATCCGGGCGCGGACGGGCACGTCGTGGGGAAGCTTTGGAACGAACAAGGCAGGAGGCAATATACCCAAACTCCCATTCACACAACTTACCTGCCGTTCCGAAAAAGGGGAGGGGAGTACTAGTGATAGCGTGTATATCTATGTAGGACGTCGTAGAAATACAAAAGAGCCCTCTACGATCAGAGCATCATTGCGCAGTAAGTTACTATCTTCCAAACGCGCCTTCTTGTCGGTGCCGTCAGGCTCCGCCTCCTCGCCCTCCGTCTTCCGCTTCTCCGCCACAGGCGCAGGCGCGGGCTTCTTTTTCTTCTTCATGACCATCGATGTGAGGTCATTCACCGGGAGGTCCCGACTCGTCACAGGCGCACCATTCAGCTCCCGATCAAGCGCGCGCTGCGCCAATTCAGGCGCTGACAGCCCGCCATCGCGTTCGTCGTTCGGTGCAGAATTCAGCTCGTCAACCTGTACGACGCGTGTCAGTTAGTGACAGAAAAGACGCAGAAGTGAGGAGGACGTACCTTGAGCGCGAGATCCTGTTCGAACTCGCTGCCCTTCTTGATCCGTCACCGCTCGATCGGCGTCCTGCTCGAGTTCTGCACTAACTCGTCTGGGCGAGCGCGCCCAGATTGCTCTTACAGTACCCTTGCACTTGGCATCGCCGGCGGCAGCAGGTTCCGGTAGAGGCGTGAGCATGCCCGTGAGGCCCGCATGCAGATCGTCGACTCGACTCGGAGGCGCGCCTCGATGCTCTCTAACGGGGATACGCTTGGCGTGCAGCTCGCCTTCGAGAGCGCTGCTCCAGTGAGGGGTGGCACGAGATCCCTAGTAGTCCACGTGGCTGACCTGGCCTCGTGAGCAGCTTTCTGCTCTGGTTGACGGCGTGACAGGTCTTCGTGTAATGGAATGAACGTACCCTCGGTATCGGCCTGCGGCCTGGCGTGAAATCTTTCGAGTTCTTGCCTCGAACTCTTTTCACCTGATTTCGCGAAAGGCATTCGTCCTCTCGGCAGATTCCATGCATGAGCTAGGAAGCCCTTGCGGTTTAGCTTAATTTTCTGTTTCTGTACCCGTATAGTAGATACGTTGCGATTAGATAAGATTTTCGGAAAGCCTGACAAGTAATCACTCAGCCTTGGACACTTCGTATACTAACAGCTTGAAGCCGTCCGTCCCTGTAGTACGTGTCATGTGAGGGTCAAGGCTGCTGAGGGCCAAGCTCCAGCGCCATCCAAGTCACACCCACACTCCAATCGTTCGGTACGAACCCTAGCAAGGGCGGGTATTCAAGGGAACGAAGACATCGACGAGGAAGAAAAGCCGAGGGGTATACATTGGACATGACACCATACTATTTGAATGGATGGACTCCAACTATATTTTATTTGACCTACTGTCAGCGAAACATGACCGAGAATACTATGAATTATACTCCGGGTCATATCGCATTAAATTTCTTAAGAGGTTCGCGTCCGCAAACGGAAACGACCTCGGGTTTGGGTACTCTACACGAGCCTCTTCAGCCAACGGGCTATCCTCCCCAAATTCTGCAACTCTTGTATGATATTTGAGACCCGCCCAATACTGAGCAGAGACGAAATCCGAATGGAGTGCGCAAACGGAGGCGGCATAATCTGAGAAATCGTCTGTGTCCGCTAAGTATCCTTCCTGCATAAGCAAGTGGAGTGCTTCAACGATGTCATCTAAAACCTGGTTCCCCTGCGAGGGACTCGGATCAACTTTTTGGACGGTTTCCCAGACCTTATTAATCTTCATCCGCCTGGAATCGCTCTTTTTGGATTCGGCCTCGGAGAGAGAACAGATGGTGCACGCGCAGGTGAAATGAAGCAAATCGCGCAGTTGGCCTGTCTCAAACGACGTGGCTTTCCATATAGATGATTGCCGTTGATGTACGCGGTGAATATTTCCTCGCCACGCGGAATGGGGCCCAGGGCATAAATTCGGAGCTCTCCTGTGTTGGAATTGAACGAGAATTTTGCATTTGGGGAGCAGGAATGGTTAAACTTCGACGCCTTCGGGCAGACTCCAAGGTCGGAGGTCTCTTCGCCAAGAGTGTGTGCGTTCGTGAGGAATAAGCCCAGTAGGTACGGATTAGGGAAACACGTGCACTCAGCGTGCGAGTTTTGAAGAGACAAAAACTGGTCAAGATGGATGGGAGAGAGCTTTTGAGTCGCGACTTCGATGGACATGATCTTGAGTGGCTCAGGTACATCCCCGCGGATGGAAAATATCGGTTTCTCGGACAGGATTAAGTCGCCCCTCTGAATGTCTCTAGAAGCAAATGCGCCTTTGCCGTCCTGAACGGCTGTTGAGGTGTGAATGGTGAAGCAGGAAGAGTCATCCTGGAGGTTAAGATTTGCAAGATTGCTGTCGAGGTCACTAGAGCTGTAAGACGATGGCTTGAGTGATGGCGAGCTTTCGTCGTTTGAGATAGACTTGAACTCTTGCGCACCGATGGTTGGATCGCCTCCGTTGTCAATGAACATCTGAATATCTGAATGATCGATCAGATTTCAAGCTAGAGGCTTTCAAAAGGCACGAGTCCTTACCTTCACGCGCCTGGTCCCATTTTCCTAGCTCCTTACGAGCTACGCCTCTCCTGAAGAGCGCTTTTAAATTGCAGGGAGACAGGACGAGGGTTTGTGTAGCGTCGGCTTCGGCCTCGTCCCATCTGAACGGGGAATCAGCCGACATGGAAGCCAGAAGCAACAGCATACAAACCTCGCCAGCTTCATGTTCGCAAAAGATCTATTGAGAGGATAGTTATGGTTTGATCGGTTAAAAGTCATCGCGTGCGAATACAAGGATCTTGCGGTAGCATAATCCTTGGCTTTGAAAGCTACATTTCCCTTAAGTGTGGGTGAGATAAGAGCGGCAAAAAACGTAAGGAAGGAAAGTGCGACGAGAAACGAACCTTTTCTTTAGCAAGTTCAGGGACAGAGTGGGTTTTCATCGCGTGGATCCGAATTGTATGGATGAATCAATGACTGGCAGGACTTCAGTTAATCTATGGTGATTGCAGAAAATCTTATGGTCAACCGCACTGCACTGGCCAAACATAAACAGGCTGCGTTAGGATTTGGATACGAGTATGAGATGTCTTTGTCAACGAACCACCTTGCGAAAGACCCTTGCTTTTTCGGGAAGTTGGGGAGCCTGTTACCAGTCACCTATAACTTAGTAACAAACTGCAATGCCCAACCTGTTTCCTTTCTCTCGCACTGTGGTACGTGATTTCAAGGCCGTCGGGATGAGGTATTTGGAACAAGCACGCGTTATTTACGCGTTATTTTCCTTTGTTTGTTATTCTCACGATATGTTTATTTTACCTTTAATCTAAGTTAGAATTTTACAGGAGGTAACTTACTGTAGCTAAGAAACGGTAGAGCGGCGCGAGACTGTGAGTTACGGTAGAGGCACCAGCGCCCGTGAGGCCCGCGTCGACTCGGAGGCGCGCCTCGATGCTCTCTAACAGGGTCCAGGGATAAGCGTGGCGTGCAGCATGCCCTCGAGCGCACTGCTCCAGCGAGGGATGGCACGAGATTCCGAGTCCGTGCGATTGACCTGGCCTCGTGAGCAGCTTTCTGTCCTGATTAGCAGCGCGGCAGGCGGCCCGAGGTCTTCGTGCGATGAAATACTGATGAAATGAACATACCCTTGCAACTATCAGCCTGTGGCGTGGAGTCTTTCAAGAATTCTTTTCGCCTGATTTTCCGGATTCCATTGGCTAGGAAGCCCTTGCGGTTTAGCTACACTTTCCGTTTCTGCACCCGTAGACATTTTCCCTTGCATTTTCTGAGTGTAACGTGGCGATTAGATAAGATTTTCGGAAAGACCAGGAGACAGATTAGACAAGTAATGACTCGGGACACGAGCATTCAAACAACTTGAAACTGTCCGTCACCGCCCCCCCGGTGCATCATTGGGGGTAAAGGCTGCTGAGGGTCAAACTCGACCGTCATCTAAGACACGCCCACACTCCAATCGATCGTTGCGAAATCAGCAAGGCGGGGCATTCACTGGAAAGGAAACAAAGACATGGGTGAAGGAGAAAAGTCGAGGGGTATATATCGACCATCGTGGTGCTTGAATGGAAGGACGCTCACTATATTTTGACGTACTGTCAGTGAAATATTAGCGAAAACACTATGAATTATACTCCGAGTCGAATCGCATCAAATTTCTTAAGAGGTCCGCGTCCGCAAACGGAAACGACCTCGGGTTCGGGTACTTTCGAAACTCTGCAGCTTCCGTGCTATCCTCCCCAAATTCTGCAACTCTTGTATGATACGAGAGGCCCCCCCAATACCGAGTGGAGACCACATCCGAATGATGTGCGCAAACAAGCGCCGCATAACTTGTGAATGAGTGTGTGTCCGCTAAGTATCCTTCCTGCATAAGCAAGTGGAGTGCTTCAACGATGTCATCTAAAACCTGGGTCCCCTGCAGTCTCGGACGAACATTCTGGATGGTGTCCCAGACCTTGTCAATCTTTACCCGCCTGGCGTCGCTCTTCTTGGATTCGGCTTCAGAGAGAGAACAGACGGAGCACGCGCAGGTGAAATGGTGCGAATCGCGCAGTTTGGCCTGTCTCAAACGACGTGGTTTCCCGTATAGATGATTGCCGTTGATGTATGCGGTGAATATTTCCTCGCCACGCGGAATGGGGCCCAGGGCATAAATTCGGAGCTCTCCTGTGTTGGAATTGAACGAGAATTTTGCATTTGGGGAGCAGGAATGGTTAAACCTCGACGCCTTCGGGCAGACTCCAGCATCGGAGGACTCTTCGTCCCTAAGACCGTGTGCGTTCGTATGGAATAAGCCCAGTAGGTACGGATTGGGGAAACACGTGCACTCAGCGTGCGCGTTTTGAAGAGACAAAAACTGGTCAAGATGGACGGGAGAGAGTCTTCGAGTCGCAACTTCGATGGACATGATTTTCAGTGGCTCAGGTACACCCCTGCGGATGGAAAATATCGGTTTCTCAGACATGATCAAGTCGCCCCTTTGAATGTCTCTAGAAGCAAATGCGCCTTTGCCGTCTTGAACGGCTGTTGAGGTGTGAATGGTGAAGAAGGAAGAGTCATCCTGGAGGTTAAGATTTGCAAGACCACTGTCGAGTTCACCGGAGGTGTGAGACGATGGCTCGGGTCGTGACAGGCTTTCGGCATCTTCGATAGACCTGACCTCTTGCGCACCAAGGGCCGGATCGCCTCCGTTGTCAATGAACGTCTGAATATCTGAATTATCTATCAGCTTTCAAGCTTTCAAGCTAGAAACAAAGAATGGTTAAAACTTCAGTGGAATGCTTACCTGCACGCGCCTTGTCCCATTTCCTTAATTCTTTACGAGCTATGCCTCTCCTCAAGAGCGCTTTTAAATTGCGGGGAGACAAGACCAGGGTTTGTGTGGCGTCAGCTTCGGCTTCGTCCCATCTTATTGGGGAATCAGCCGACAGGGAAGCCAAACGCAACAGCATGCACACCTATCCAGCTTCAGGTTCGCAAAAGATCGATTGAGAGGATAGAGATAATTTGATTGGTCAAAGGCCACGGCGTGCGAATACAAGGATCTTGCGGTAGCATAATCCTTGGCTTTGAATGCTACGTTTCCCTGAAGTGTAGGTGAGAAAGAGCAGTTAAGAATTAAGGAACGAAAGTGCGACGGGAGACGCACCTTTTCTTTAGCGAGTTCAGCGATAGAGTGGTTTTCCATCGCGTGGATCCGGCGTGTATGGATGAATCAATGACTGGGACTCCAGTTCATTTACGGTGGTCGCAGAAAGTCTTGTGGTCAGCCGTAACTGGCCAATATGAACACGCTGCGTTAGCATTTTCATACGAGATATCTTTGTTCAAGTCTTTGTTAACGAACCACCTTGCGATTGCTTTTTTGGGAGGTTGGGGAGCCTGTTACCAGTCACCTTTAACTTAGTAACAAATTTGTGATGCCCAGCCAGTTGCCTTTCTCTCGCACTGTAGTGCGCGATTTCGAAGTCTTCCAGACGCCGGTTCTGTACTTGTGGTGCTAGGTGCAAACTTGCGTTGTTTACGCGTTATTTACCTTTATTTGTTATTTCACAATATGAGCAAATCTTGAAGGTTTATTCCCATGCTCAAACGGCTTCGTCCCCGGAAGCGTAGTCTGTGCTCTGTCTAGCCCTCTTGTTCCCCAGACGCGCGTTGGGATGATAGCGGCATGGACCATATTGCTGTGCCTTTTTTTTGCGGCCCGGACTCAGGCCCAGAAGCGACCGGGAGTGAATAAACTTGAGGGACCTGCCATGGTTGCTACAGTATACGCGCGATAGACTCGGATTCGAAAACAATGGTCGATACTACAGCACAGCAGATTGGATATTACATGTTACCGTACCTGCACTACAAACATGCAGAAATCTCCCCACTGCTCACACGAACCACGGGCGCAAACACTAGTTACTGTATTCTATGACTCGGAAGAGACTACTTCGTATTAGTATACAGGAGGTAAGCATGTGCTCCACCACAGAGCTCCGTACTATCTCCAGAGCAAGCCAACTGGCACTGACTCATATCAATTTCAGCGGTGTCATTATGAAAGGTATGTGAACACCCTAGAACAGCGAAAGTCCGGTCAGAGATGGGAAGCTCATCGATACGAAGTGAAACACTTACAGCATTCCTGTGCGAACTCCAAACCTGCGTTACGGTAATTCACAGAGACGCATGCATCAATGCAATTACCGACTGTGTTATTATATACACCGCCTCTGACGGCTATTTGCACTTCTAGAGCCCTCGCGGTATTCGAGTCACTGTTTGCGAACGCACAAATCCCGAGTCGTCACAACTCCATGATTCCATCCTCCGAACAAAAAATAAATGCTTACTTGAAGCATCCGAGGAGCTCCCATGATGGGGCACTGGGCACGGTATGAACAGGGTTGGTTGGGGTTGGAGCGGCCCTCCATTCCCGTAAAGGTTAAGAAAACCATTGCCACCACATGTCTCCGTAGAATCGCCGACGCATTTGGTACCGCAATTAGCGTTTGAAGCCGGCGCCACACCCGGAGTCAAGACATTTCCGCAGTCTGGCGACATCCAAAAATAAATGGTTAATATAACAAAGTGACCAAACTGGGGGCGCCCTGCAGGCAACGTTGAGACGGTACACTTACAGCAATTTGTGCCATTCTCGAGACCGGCGTAAGCATAATAATAATGATGGCAGAATGCAACGCAGGAGTCGGCGGTCATGCTTGTCGAGTTCGTGTACCCTCCAGACGTGAGCGCAGGTGCTGAGGGGTTGTACCTGATGCGAATATGCGTAGGCAAATGGCCCTATGGCCCCTATCATAAAAACACAGTGGGAGCGTACGTGAAACACCCCATTGAGGACCATCCTGTCGGAAGCACCGCGCGTTGTAGAACAGCTGTGTCACGGAAGTGAAGCTCCTGTGGAGAGTGGGATGTTCGAGAGGGGGACGATATCGCGAATGTAAACTGTAAACAAGTTGATTCAGATGTACGCGGGTTAGGGCTATGAGTTTATGCGCACGGGTACGATAGCCAAAAACACTGTGACGGCCACTTGAAGACACGAAAGTGGAAACCAGGTGGAATGCATCGTATGTATGAAAGGGAGGGATTCCGATGCTTGAATCTTTGCGAGATGCGACGGGTTCTTAAGGTCGAGAAATCATCAGACTCGGCACTACGCTTGGCACTCCGTGGCGCGGTGGCACCCAAGGTAGGATCTGGAGAGTGCCGTGGATAAGAGACCTCGGCTCATGAGGTGCCAGGTAGGTCCTAACAACCGAAGTGCGGGCCGATCTGGTGCGTGATAAAGTCGAGCCTCCGAGGCTTGCTTGGTTGCTCCGAGTCCGAGGTTCGCAGAGCGTTGCTGTAACAATGTAAGGTAACCTAGTGAATCAGTAGTTCTTATCTCTCGTGCTTAGTGAAAGATATTTTAAAAAGGTGAGCAATTATTCAAACGATTGTTCCCTGGCTTTCAAAGTTAATTTCTCGTGATTATTGTGGACATTGTCGACCCGAGATCTTGCTCGCACAGATAAACGTTGCGCGCTGTTTACTGTTATTTACGTGACGGAGATTGTTGATCATGAAGTGTTCTATTTCTGTTCTGTTCTATTTCGATTCTACAGCATCTGATTACTATGTGGGTTTATGCAAACCGCGTGTTTTGTTTCCCATATGTTGTATCCCCTCCCGGCAGTACACATGGCTGCGGAATCCTACCTTGAGGCTCTTGCGGAAGCGGAGCATAAAACTTCATCGTGTGCAGTTCTTACCGTCGTACAGTTTATAAACCTTTCGATTCGTAGCGTAGCACGTCATTTGTCTGTCACGGTGCACAGGAACTGAGGTGAGCATCTTCTTAGTTTACTCAGTCTCGTACCTATACTTACTCGCCCCAGCGGCGTCGTCTATTTGTTATAGACTCTGCCGGTGCACGCTCGAGTTACTCACTCTTACCATTATTCCCTTATTCGTCGTGTCCATAATCGTTAGAGATGTCATGAAATTGTTGTTTGGACGGATTTACTGATTGCAAGGAATACCGACCTGCCATATGACAATATGACCTTGCAAGAAAGGTGACCCGCGGTGCCAAGTGTGGTCCGGTGCTATGATAGATGTTTGGAACACAAACTCGTTATTTACCCACTGTTTTCTTTTATTAAATTGTTATTTTCACGATATGTTTATTCTATTTCTGAATTATATTATTCTTTAATGTAAGCTAGTATTTTATATTTACAGAAGAAATCAGTGTGGAGCCGAGAAACGGTAGAGCGGCAAAGGACCGTGAGATCTGTCTGTCAAAGATCCGCATTCGTTGTGCGTTGTACTGTGGGTGTGTCTGACGAGCTATTTGTCCAATGCGGCACCAAACAAAACTCTTCCCCAGTGTCCTCACTTCCAGGCTGCCCTTTCCCATTATTTTTTTGATTTCCAATCACGCGTTATTCCGCATAGAGAGCGATAATAACTAGTCGCGCAGTGCTCCTCAAGAATAGCTTGTGCTGTCTGCGTTTCTTCCTCAGGCCCGTGACGAAGGATTTGAGTTACAGTCCACTTGGCCGCCGTATCTTTGCGCTGGTCGCACTTATCGCTCCCGCTTCCCCTGACACGCGGCCCCTCCCCCCCTTCCACCTCATTGCGCATGGCACCGCGGCCGCCTCTCCATAATGGTGAGCAGTTTGGCGCCGCGTGGTCAACTCCGACTCCGCCGAGAGGAGGAGTGCTATCCCTGAAATCTTGAGGCAGCCGCGGAGAATCTCGTGCCATTCCTTGCCAAGAGCCTCGGCCTCAGGCTTAAAGGTGGCCAGGAGTCTGCACGTACTCCCATGGCCTGGTGCGCGTGATCCAGGCCGTCGAGATGTGCACGAAAGTTACCACGCACATGACCGACAACTTGAAGACGCAGAACGTAGTGATTGTCGCGAAAATGAGTGCATTGGTTGTGCTGTGGACGTGCCAGGCTGATAGCTTGGGAACGCAGGTCGACCACCCCGGCCGCGTGCAGTCCAAGTTACGTCCTCTGAAACTAAAGCGCGAACGGGCACGTCGTGGGGAAGTATGGGAACGGCAAGGCAGGATACAACATACGCACGCACCCATCCGCGCAACCAAACTGCCGTTCCGAAAAAAGGGGGAGTGGAGTACTAGTAATAACGTGTATATCAATGTAGGAAGTTGTGGAAATACAAAAAAGCCCTCTACGCTCGTGTATCACGTCGCAGTACTCTCTTCCAGACGCGCCTTCCTATCGGGCCAGTACCGTCTCAGCTTCCCCGTCCGCTTTAAGTTTCTCCGCCACAGGCGCAGGAGCAGGCTTCTTTTTCTTATTTACGACCATCGACGTGAGGTCATTCACCAGAAGGTCCTGACTCGATACAGGTGCACCGATCAAGCGCGCGTTGCGCCAGTTCCGGCGCTGACAGCCCACCATCGCGTTCGTCGTTCGGTGCCAATTTTAGCTCGTCTACTTGCACGAGATTCCGAGTCCGCGCAGTTGACCTAGCCTCGTGAGCATCTTCAAGCTTCTGCCTTGGTTAGCGACGCAACAGGTCTTCGTGTGATGGAATTGTCCTCGCTATCCGCCTGTGGCGTGGAGTCTTCCAAGTTTCAAGTTCTTGTCTCAACTTGAAACTCTTTTCGCCTGGTTACGCGCAAGACACTCGTCCTCTCGGCGAAGCTAGGAAGCCCTTGTGGTTTAGCTATACTTTCTGTTTCTGCTCCCTTAAACGAGTGTAACGTTGCGATTAGATAAGATTTTCGGAGAGCCAGGAGAAAGATTAGAGAAATCATGACTCGGCCTAGGACACTGGTATCCTAACAACTTGAAACCGTCCGTCCCTGTACGTGTCATGTGGGGGTCAAGGCTGCTGAGGGCCAAGCTCGAGCGCCATCTAAGACGTGGCCACACTTCATTCGGTGGGTACGAAGCCTAACAAGGCGGGGCATTCAAAGGAACGGAGACGTGGACGAGGAAGCAAAGCCGAGGGGTATACACTGATCGGACGCCGTGCTACGTACATGAATGGAAGGACTCCCACTTTATTTTACAGTATTTGACGTACTGTCAGGGAAACATTACCGAGGACACTATGAATTATACTCTGAGTCGAATTTCATTATATCTCTCAAGAAGTCCGCGTCCGCAAACGGAAACGACTTCGGGTTTGGGTATTCTCCACGAACCTCTGAAACTCGCGGGCTATCCTCCCCAAATTCTGCAATTCTTGAATGATATGTGAGACCCGCCCAATACTGGGCATAGACCCACTCCGAACGGTGTGCGTAAACGCGCGCGACATAATTTGTGAAATCGTCTGCGTCCGCTAAGTATCCTTCCTGCCTGAAGAAGTAGAGTGCTTCTACGATGTCATATAAAACCTGCATTCCCTGCAAGGGACCCGGATCAACATTCTGGATGGTGTCCCAGACCTTATCGATCTTTATCCGCCTGGCGTCGCTCTTCTTGGATTCGGCTTGGGGGAGAAAACAGACCGAGCAAGCGCAGGTGAAATGATACAAATCGTACAGTTTGTCCTGTCTCAACAGACGTGGCTTTCCATATAGATGAGGGCCGTTGATGTACGCGGTGAATATTTCCTCGCCACGCGGAATGGGGCCCAGGGCATAAATCCGGAGCTCTCCTGTGTTGGAATTGAACGAGAATTTTGCATTTGGGGAGCAGGAATGGTTAAACCTCGACGCCTTTGGGCAGACTCCAGCATCGGAGGACTCTTCGTCCCTAAGATTGTGTGCGTTCGTGTGGAATAAGCCCAGCAGGTACGGATTGGGGAGGAAACACGTGCACTCAACGTGCGCATTTTGAAGAGACAAAAACTGGTCAAGATGGACGGGAGAGAGCCTTCGAGTCGCAACATCGATGGACATGTTCATCATTGGCTCAGATACATCCCTGCAGACGGAAAATAACGGTTTCTCGGAAAGGATCAAGTCGCCCCTCTGAATGTCTCTAGAAGCAAATGTGCCTTTGCCGTCCTGAACGGCTGTTGAGGTGTGGATGGTGAAGAAGGAAGAGTCATCCTGGAGGCTGTCGAGGTCACCGGAGGTGTGAGATGATGGCTCGGGGGGTGGCGAGCTTTCCATGTCTGAGATAGACTTGAACTCTTGCGCACCAACGGTCGGATCGCCTCCGTTGTCAATAAACATCTGAATATCTGGTTGATCGATCAGCTTTCAAGCTAGAGATTGTTAAACTACAGTGGAGTCCTTACCTGCACGCGCTCGGTCCCATTTTCCTAGCTCTTTACGAGCTACGCCTCTTCTGAAGAGCGCTTTTAAATTGCGGGGAAACAGGTAGAGGGTTCGCGTGGCGTCAGCTTCAGCTTCGTCCCATCTGAATGGGGAATCAGCCGTCATAGAAGCCAGAAGCAACAGCATACAAACCTCGCCAGCTTCATGTTCGCAAAAGATCTATTGAGAGGATAGTTATGGTTTGATTGGTTAAAAGTCATCGCGTGCGAATACAAGGATCTTGCGGTAGCATAATCCTTGGCTTTGAATGCTACATTTCCCTTACGTGTAGGTGAGATAAGAGCGGCGAAGATTTTAGGGAACGAAAGTGCGATGGGAGACGGACCTTTTCTTTAGCGAGTTCAGCGATAGAGTGGTTTTCCATCGCGTGGATCCGACGTGTATGGATGAATCAATGACTAGCAGGGCTCCAGTTCGTTTATGGTGGTCGCAGAAAGTCTTATGGTCAGCCGTACTGTACTGGCCCAAATATAAACATACTGCGTTAGGATCTTCAAACGACTACGAACCACCTTGCGAACGACCCTTGCTTGGGAGCCTGTTTCCTTTCTCTCGGACTGTAGTACGCGATTGTTCTTGCGGATGCGTTCTTTACCAGGTGGAAGACAAGCACGCGTTGTTTACGCGTTGTTTTCCCTTATTTGTTATTTTCCTGTTATGTTTATTTTACTTTTAAATATAAGTACAGTAGAGGTTAAATTTGATTAGCCGAGAAACGGTGGTGCGGCGCAGGACTGTCGCTTATGACAAACATCCCTCGCGAAAACTTGAAGAGGTAATTGTCGCGAAGATGAGTGCGTTGATAGGGCTGACCGGGTGCGGTACCGTACGTCCTCTGGAGCCAAGACACGGACGGGTAGCGAAGTAGTGGGCAGGGCAAGAGGCAAAATAATACGCACGCTCCCATCGACGCAACCGACCTGAAAAGAAAAGGAGTGGAATACTGTACTAGTGATAGCGTGTATATCTAGGAAGTTGTGGAAATACAAAAAAAAAAGCTCGTGTATCATTGCGCGGTGCTCTCTTCCAAACGCGCCTTCTTATCCGGTACCGTCTCAGCCTCCTCTCCTTCAGCTTTCCGCTTCTCCGCCACGGGCACAGGCGCGGGCTTCTTTTTCTTCTTTACGACCATCGATGTAAGGTCATTCACAGGGAGGTCCTGACTCGACACAGGTACACCGTTCAGCTCCCGATCAAGCGCGCGTTGTGCCAATTCCGGCGCCGACAACCCGCCATCGCGTTCGTCATTCGGTGCCGACTTCAGTTCGTCTACCTGTAAAGTACGACGCGGGCGTTAGTGGCGGAGGTGTATAAAAAAAAAAGCTGGGAGGGCGCACCTTGAGCGCGAGATCCTGCTTGAGCTCGCCGAGTTCTTTGATCTCCGCTTCCATCTGCGTCTTGCTCCAGTTCTGCACTAGCTCGTCTGGAGCGAGCGCGCTTTGCTTGCTCTTGCCTTTGCCCTTCGCGTCGATATCGGAGGCGGTGGCGGTGCTAGGTTCCGGTAAGGGCGCCAGCGTGCCCGCGAGGCCTGCGCGTAGCTCGTCAAGACGCGCCTCGATACTCTCGAGCGCACGCTGCGCGTGAATAATAGCGTCCGCGAGCCGGCCAGCAGTAAGGTCTAGCGCGATACTGAGTTTATAATGCACCTCTGCGAGCTGGCGGGATGAGAGTGGGAGGAGCTCCGTTTTGAGTGCTAGGCCGGCAGTATAGTCCGTTATCGCCTGTTCGAATTTCTCTGCGACGACAACGCGTTTTCACATTTTGGTCTAAGGCGGGAGAGGGGGGCGTACCTGTCTCGAGAGATATGTCGCCGAGCATGATGAACGTATCTGCCGCTCGGAGCCGCATCGCGTCGTCTCCGTCCATACGCTTCTCGTATATCGCGCGCGCGAGGTCGAGTACCTCCCACGCGGCATTAAAGTCGTCTTCAGGTTCCGCTTCGTCTCCCTCCTCGCCTTCGCCCTCACCGTCGTCCTCCGCATCAGCATCCGCATCTGCGTCTGGCTTGGACGCCCCCGCGAATAGGTCTACTGCAGGGTCCTCATCCTCATCCTCTGCGTCGCCTGAGAATGACAGTATCTTGTTTCCATTCGTCGCGGGCTCTGCGCGGGCACGTCAGGTCAGTCAGTCACTCAAAAAAGCATGTAGTGGCATATTCAATTCGCGCACCTTCCGCAGCACCACTGCCACTACCATCCTGCTGCTGTTCCTTCCCCAAAACAGAATTCTGCGCGATAGCGTTCTCCAATAACGCCTTTCCGTACGCGAAGTACACATCCGCCATTTCCGGCGCGTCCTCCGCGTGCGTCTCAGATCTGCGCGTATTTGGGAGTGTCAACAATTGGGTGCAGGTGAGGAAGAGAGAGGGAGGACACGGACAGGAGTTCGAGGGCGGTGGCATAGTGCTCGACTGCTTGTTCGTACTTGCGTAACGCGAACGCCTTTTTCGCATGGTCGAGCGCGTCATTGACGGTCGTAGCAGTGGCAGGCGGCTGAGGCAGAGTCTGTTCCTGACTGCAGACGCAGACCTATAAACGACTGACGACAAAGACGCGATGGGGGAGATAGCACGTACGCGGACATGGTGGGTGAGTGGGTGGTGGTGGTTGAGTTCAAGATGGATGTGGCTTTCAAGCTCACGCGCGATTTCATTCACGCGACTCCAACTCGATTTTGGAAATCATTCAATCAACAAAGTGAAAATCTTCCCGCGCCGCGCCGCCTTTGACGCCCACCACAATCGAACGAAAAAAAGTAATATAGCCCAAAAGATACCTTGTACGCTACGCTACAACTGTCCCGTTAATCGTACCGGTTATGAAAAACACGCGCGAGAGAGGTTATTCCACGAAAGAACGAGAGCATATATACGTGAAGTGTAACTCGGCGATACGAACAGAATCGAAAAGACATGCCTAGATAAACGACGCAGCGCCATTCTGCTGCTTCGACGCGTCTAACCCACCACCAAACATGTTCTGCCCGAATGACGGTGCTCCCGTAGGCTGCATGAACAAACTAGCACCGGGGCTTGTAGCGTTATTATTAGCGCCAAACGCAGGGAAGGTGCCCGCGCCAAAACCGGGGCCAGAAGAGCCGGGAGTCAACATCGATGCGCGGAACGGGTTCGCGACGCCTGCATTAGCGCCCGGCCGTAGCCCAACACCAAGCGAAGAACCCGTACCAGCCGTACCAGGGAATCCCGTCGGTTGTGCGTTGAGGTTAAAGTTACCACCACCAAAGCCAGGATTCTCAGGAGCGGACGTGGTGGTAGGCGAGGACTGTTGTTGTGGGATCGGCGGGAGACTGTCGATTAACGACGCGCCGAACGACGACGTAGGTTTGAACGCTTTGATACCGGCGCTGTAGCCTGTAGTTTGTGGGCGTAGTGGTGAGCCGGTCGGTTGGCTGGAGAATGCGGTGGTGCCAGTTGGCTGCGACGCGAAGAGCGAGTCGGAAAAGGTAGAACCTGTCGTCGTGGACGTGGGGGTCGAGGCGGAAGTCCCTGAACCCCCCAAGGCGGTAAATGACGTTGTGAGCTGCGGTACTGGTGGGCTTCCAGAACTGCCTGCGAGGAACGAGGACGCGACGCTCGTGAAGGTAGTCGTCGGCGCGCCTGTTTGCTGGGGCATGACCTGTGTCGGGCTTTGGGCCGGCGGCGGTTGGTTTTGTGGTAAGCCATGTGCGAGCTCGAATAGCGTGGGCGCGCGGGGTACCGGTGGCGGTGATGGAGCTTTGGGTACGCCGAATGGGTTGCGAGAGCCGGTCTGGTGTGGTTTGAGAGGTTTTAGTGAGGGAGAGGAAGGTTTCGTTTGGGTGAGAGGTGTCGAGGCTGGACGTGCAGGTACAGAAGGTACAGAAGTAGTGTTTTGGATGTACGTTGGTGCGGGTGCAGTTGTATTAAGAGTGGGCTGATTGGGGGAGGCAAAGGAAAACGGCTGGGAAACAGAGCGAGTCTGCTGCGAAGGGAAAGGATTCAGATGTGTAGACGGCGGACTTGAAGTGCTTGCAAATGGACTGCCGTTGTTGAGCGCCCCGAATGGATTGGCATTCGTTGCTGTAGGGAATGGGTTGGATGGTGGGCCAGCGACCGGGAATGGATTGGTCGAGAAAGCATTCGCGCCGAGGCCGTTCTGCGCCGAGAAAGGGTTGACGCCCGTGGGCGCTGGCTGTAAGGGGTTCCCCTGACCGAATGGCGAATACCCAGTGGCTTGTGGCAATACAGTGCTCGCACGAAAGGGATTTGCCTCGGTCGCTTGTGGCTGAAGGTATCCAGTGGGCGTAGCCTGAAGCCCGGGGAAAGGATTCGTTGGTTGTTGTGGAGCCGCTGGTACGACTGTGAATTGTGGTTGCAAGAAACCGGTGGGTTGAGGTTGAGCAGGGTTTGCAGGACCGGCGAAAGCGCCAGAAACACTGAAAGGGTTGTACGTTGCGTGTTGTTGGAACTGGTCAGACGCCGGGCTGGTAACAAACCGGTAAGAAGCGGAGGAATTGATTTGGGAAAAAGTGCGTACTATCCGGTTTGCGGGTTGAAGATGGTCGTTCCATCCTCAATTGCCGAGAAGAAGTCCGTCAGGGCTTTCGGTGGTTCTGCCTTCGACGCGTCCTTAGAAGAGCCTTCCGATGTCGCTTCTGGCGCCTTTGCTGTAGAAGACCCTGCTACTGGTGGAAATGAATGAGAAGTTAGTCCCAAGATTTGACTCGGAGTGCTCACCTTTCTCCGCTTTCTTCGGGTTGGACCGACCGTTCCTGAGGCTCTTGTCTGCAGCGTCCTTGTTCGACTTGTATTCAATCCTGTTCTGCTCGAAGTTAGGATCGTTCAAGTACTCCTCCAAGGCTCCCACGAGAGATATAGGTGCCTGTGCCAAATGATGTGAGCAGGGCCGTAGATGAGTAAGATCGCGAAGACGTACATGTTTTAGGTTTGGGATCGGGACGTTGAGGAGGTTTTGGAGTTTCTTCGCGACGCCAAGATACTCGACGACGAACTCTGCCTGTTTACAGAAATGCCGATATATGGAAAGAGCTTGTTCGGCATCAACGTGTGACATCTCAAAGTAATGTTCTGAACGGAATGGAGTTTCAGTAATGAGCACCTCGGATAAGGCCGATCGTGATACCTAGCACGTTGATAACCCCCTCGTTGACAGCCTGGAAAAGAACGAGGAGGTCTTTAACAAGCATCCGAAGAGCCGTGATAGTTAGCTCATCACCCAAGTCATCCAGGTAAAACTGATGGGAATGTGAGCTAATGGATCACGAAGAGGTAGAGCCTGAGCTTACTCTACACTCTACGAGTGCATCTAACAGCTTCTGGACCACCTTGGTCTCTCTGAGAAGACCCTTCTCCACCGTCATGATGCGGAGCTTACGACCCATTATTGTCTTGCTCCGCGTGGGGCCGCTAGAAGACTGCCCCTTTCGGGAGCTGTCTTCGAAAGTGTGATTACGAGCGAGTCGTCCATCCTCTTCCAGTGACGTCGATAGACGCATGTCCCGGTTTGTTTCAGACTGGACCCGGATAGCGTCATGCTTTATGTCACGATAGGTGCGTATGCGCGTGTCAAGGTATATGGCATAATGTTGAAGATTCTTTGGCGTATTATAACCTGAAGGAGGTAAGTGAGCAGGTGGCATGGGGAGCAAAATATAGTGCGCACCTTCCCATTGACCAGCGACGACATTTTTTAATCGTAGAACATCCGAAGAGGACAGGTATTGGAGGACATTGTCAGTCGCACCATTCCGAACCATCATGTGGAGGACAATGAGCGCCTTGAACACGACCTGGACAGTTCGTCAGCCTACTGGCGCGTTCGATTGGAAAGATGGACTGACGATGGAGTTTGGCTCTCGAAAGCGGGGGGAAAGGGCCTTGCAGACATCATGGATGGCGCCATCGTCGGACCATGTTGCAGCGATGATAGGGTCAACGTACTGCGGCAGAGGGGTTGTGTGAGTTGGTGTGCACGCCAGAAAGCGGGAGGCTTGGAGGGTTACCTTTGACTTTGGCGGAGTGGGCTTCGGTTTGCAGGCGTTTTTGACGACCTTTTCGAAGGAAGACATGACGAGCAGACACTCGGAGTCGGGTGTTGGTGGAGGCAACTCTGCACTATGACCAAGACACACTTGCCTTTTATGGCAGCAAGCTTCACGCAATGGCACAGCCAGGCACTCCAGTCCTTCCCGCACAACAACGCCGACACCGCGGGCGAGGTTTTTCTTATTCGCTTCTGGAAGCCTCTTCCCTATCAGTCTCTGCCGTGGTTGGCCTCTGCAAACAACGTCATTCCACATCCTGAAACAACAGTACTGTAGAGTTGTTCAGGAACCTTGTCGCGAATGCCAACAGCGTCTCGCGTCAATCCGGTGGCCTAATCCTTTTTTTCTAACTCCATCAAGAGTGCGTTCCTCGGAAGCCGTCTTCACTTTACGGAAGGACGTGAATGAGGGATAGACGCAGGACTATCGAGGACGCATTCTACGGGAACCTAGCCTGGGTTGCTCACAGTGGTGGTAACGCGTCGCCTATCCCTCTAGATGTAAAGCACGCAAGCGAATTGAATCGTTTCAAGCCTTTGATTCTGGTGGTCCTTCGATAAGATGGCGCAACTTTTGGTAAGTATACATTTGCCTCCTGTGTAGCTTAGCTTCCATAATATATCCGCAGGCGTCAAATAGGTGAAAGATCCCCTACAGTTCATGCATCCTGTTACAGATTCCGGAACTTACGAATCGAAAAGCGTTGATATTTTATCAAGTGGCCGCTTCCGGTGCCGTGAGTTCACGTTGGGGAACTTCCTGGGCTTTTCTGGTTTTTCGCTTGGAGCGAAAGGCAGGTCGTACCATTTCTCAGCGAGTACTTTCGTCCTTGAAACTTGAGGCAGCGCGGAGAACACGGTGTTAACAACTTGACAAAGTCGAGCGCACGACCAAGAAATCGACTTATGATCGAAACAATCTGAGTGAGCGTGGTGATCTTCCTGTTCCTACCTTTTCACGGGAATGGAAAGATATTTCTCGTGTTCTCACGGAGTTGATCCAGGACAATAGCTGATAGTGCGACAGCAGTACGTTACTGTACAGTAATACGCCACAGTGATAGCGGAGGACTCAACTCAAAATAAGTGTTCTCTTGCCAGAGAAGGTCCGGCCGTGTGGTGAGCGACAACCCCTGTTCTGTTGTGTGTTCGACGTTAATGGACATCGGTCTCGACGACGTAGAATCCCTATGTAGCACAGGATAGCATGAGTGGGGCCCGGGGGGAGCACAGTGCTCCATCATAGCCGTTAGTAGATAAGCCTTGAGATAGCTTCCAGAAATGTCATGGCGAAAGATGATGGGCGCGCGCTGACCAAAGTTATGGAACGATACGGTAGGGACGTTATCAGCCCTGCGCACAAATCACAGTGTGACTTTGAAAGTAACAAGACGAGTTGGACTGCTTTCTCTGCCACTACTCGCAGGAATCCGCCTAAGGTGATGAACATACGAAATGCTGTAACTTACGTCTAGAAGTTCGTGTAAATATAGTATCTGCAGTTTTCGCGAATGCTCC